>AWOL01S0025869.1:14583-84291 GCA_000715115.1 Nicotiana otophora | reverse complement strand
ATACCTCACAACCAGGCCCTCGGCCTTACTCAGTCATGAACCTCTCTAGTCTCACATCTCTCAATACAGAAAGGGAAAATAGCCCAAATCAAACTGTTATAGTATATCATCAGGGAAAACAAATAACAGAGACTGAGGTAAACATGCACAAGAATCACTATGACTGAATATAACTACCATGAGCAGGAATATATCCTAAGCATGATTTCTAACATTAAAACAATCAAGTTCTAGTAGAGAGGAATGCATATAAACACAATTAAAGGCTATTAGACTTCAGAGTCTCCCGGGACGGACCAAGTCTCAATCCCTCATAGCGTACATCCACACGCCCGTCATCTAGCATGGGTGCCACCTCCAAACATTCACATTATGCCAACCTCCGAGTTTCATACCCTCAAGACCATATTTAAAACTGTTATTTACCTTAACAACGTAGAACCCCTACTCCGGAATGCTCTTTCCTTTCGAACCGGCCTCCAAATGACCCGAATCTAGCAACGAGCAATAAAATGCGATCAATATGAGCTAAAGGAATGAATCCCACAAGCAAATACCAATTTAGACCAAAAACCCGAAATTGGCTCAAACCCGCCCCGGGCCCACCTCTCGAAATCCGACAAAAGTTAAAAAACTTGAAATCCCATTCACTCATGAGTCTATACATACAAAATTTATCAAAATCCTACATCAATTGGTCCCTCAAATCCTTAAATTAAACTCTCCAAAATCCCAAGTCCTAACCCTTCATGTACACCCCTAATTTCCACTAATTAAATGATTAAACAACGGAAAATCACCATATATAGGAGTATTAGAGCTACAACAACTTACCTCAATGACTACCCCATGACTCTCTCTTCAAAATCACTCCACAAACTCCAAAAACCGACTTGAAAATGGTGGAAATGAGCAAAATTTGCGAAGTGTTCAATTTATAGTTTCATCCCAGGGCTTTCGCACCTGCGGCCAAATATGCGCACCTGCGGTGCCGCATCTGCGCAAGAAACGCTACACCTATGGAAAATCATTAATCCCCCCAACTTCGCACTTGTGCTCCATATCCGCATCTGCGACCACGCAGGTGCGGAAAAGACCTCGCGCCTACAGACGTTGTCTCATCTCCTCACTTCCGCTTCTGCGGGCACCTATCCGTATCTACGGACTTGTAGATGCTACCTCCCCTATGCACTTGCGGACCCAGCCTGATTCAATTCTGTCCGCACCTGCGAACTACCATGCACACCTGCGACCTCGCACCTGTGGCTTCCCCTCCGCGGGTGCGGAAATATTAGTAGCAGCAGCTTCAACTGCATTTTCCAATTTCAAACAATCCGCTAACCACCCGAAATCACCCCGAGCCCGTCGGGATCTCAAACAAACATATCAACAAGTCATATATCAACATACGAAATTAGTTGGACCTTCAAAAAACTTAAAACAACATCAAAACACCAAATTACTCTCAGATTCAAGCCTAAGAACTTCTAAACTTCCAAATTTGACAACCGATGCTGAAACCAATCAAACAACGTCCGAATGACCTCAAATTTTACACACACGTCACAAATGACACCACGAACCTACTCCAACTTCCGGAAATCCATTACGACCCTGATATCAAATTTTTCACTGCCGACCAAAATTGCCAAATTTCCAATTTTCGCCAATTCAAGCCTAATTCTACTACGGACCTCCAAATCACAATCCGGACGCACTCCTAAGTACAAAATCACATAACAAAGCTAATGGAACCATTATAATTTAAATCCGAGATCGTTTAGACATAAGTCAACATCTGGTTGACGTTTTTCCAACTTAAGTTTCTACCTTAGAGACTAAGTGTCTCAATCCACTCTGAAACCACTCCAGACATGAACCAACTAACCCGGTATATCATAATATAGCTGAAAAGAACAAAAGGAAACATGAATGGGGGGAAACGGGGCTATAACTCTCTAAACGACCGACAGGGTCGTCACAGTATCCTACCTAATAAAGTAGTGACGAGGGGTTGACTCTGACACTTACTATGGGCTATAAATAAAATACCAATGATATAAGTAAGCATGAATTACATAGAATGACTAGAAGCTTAATGTCATGAAATAAGTAAACAATTCTTTTGTTAATAAGAAATCTCCAAATTTATTTTTCATCATTTATCATTTTGTATCTCAGGCCAATGAAGCAATATCAATTATCATAAATTCCAAAGCAACCAATTCAATCATGCACAAATCATGCTGAGGTCGTACGACACGGTCCAACATAAATATTTAAACTGTGCACTGCCGAGGGTCGAACGACGCGAACAATAGATGCATTTATCTACTACCGAGGCGTTCAGCCCGCTCCACAAAAGAGAAAAACACATTAAACAACCAATTCAAGATTTATTAAGGGGTAAATATTCCAAGTATTACAAATGCACGTTTAACGGTCAAGTAAATGATGTTTAACCTTTTTACAATTCCTTTATCGAGTTTCTAAATGTTCTAAACAATTAAATTAACAAGTAGGGCGCAACATCGCAAGTACAACATGATATGGGTCCTAGACTACCCATACATAAGCATAATAGTAGCTACGCACGGACTCTCATCACTTCATGCATACGTATACCCCACAAATAGAAGCACATAACCGGCTCTAAAGTCTTTCCAACAACTCAAACCAATGCCCATCACTCCATAACTAGTCAATAAGGGTGCAAATCCATATATATGTACTCTAATACTCATTATAATTTAATTTACAATAATTTCCAACTCCGCTCGAAAAGTCGATAAAAATCACTTTCGGGCCCACATGCCCGGATTACAAATATTTTCGAAGACAAACACTACCCATAGTACTACGAACTCAAATATATAATTTATTCTCAATTTCATGCCCAAATTTGTCGTCAAAATCCAAAAATACCAATTTCTAGATTTTTCTCTTCAAAATCCCAAATTTCCACATTGTGCGAGTTGATTATTGTGTTGTGATATTGATACAAATGCAGTGGTATAAGGGTGGGTATTGAAATACATGCGGTTAGATAAGGTGGGATTTATATGCGTGTTGCTAGTAAAGGAATTACTTGAAGCCACACGGGAGATAAGGGGGCTAAAACGCATGTAGCCACTTCGGGAAATTTCTTTTTAGAATAAATGCAAGGTGTTGCACCCTATTTTGTACTAGTCAAGATAGGATTCAACTTGTGATTTCTCTGTGGTTGATGAAAGAGAGTCGCCACCTAATATTTAAAGGTATACTAGGGTACCTATTTAATTACTAAGTCATGTTCCTTATTGGTCCGCTAACAGGTGAGATTATAGGTAAGTGTTCTTATTCTTCTAAGGGGAAGATGTTATTCACCCCTTAAAATCTACCGGTAGTAGCTCCATAGGATTTGACTGGTGATGAGGAATGCTGCTTACTATATACCTAAGAGTAGTATTGATAGAGAGAATGTGTGATCTTAGAGGGATATGAGTTTATGAAGAAATTTATAAGATGTATTGAAATAGTTTTGAAATTGGTACATAAGTGGTCTAGATTTTTTAGGTTTATAAAATAGGATTGAATTATGAAAATACTTTGATTTGGGGGTGGCTATATATATAATGCTAATGGGATGTTTGTGAAAAAACACATCTAGAATTTACCTTAGATTCAGAGGTCTTTTTTTAAAAGAATGGGGTTATTTACCGAAAATATTTCTTAAGTGCGGTAGTTTCTTGGAATAGAGCTGCTATTTTGCTAAGTTCTAGATTTCAAAATCTTTAAAGGTAAAAGGGGTGAGTGAAAAATATAGTAATTAGCGAGCAAATTACAACTAGCGAACTAAGGGTATACTATTAGCTAATTTTCTTTTTAAGTCCTATATTGTTTAAGGCTTGTCTAAGTTCATATGATACTAAAACATGAAAGAAAAGTATGTGTTGTAACATATGAGTGTTATATACATGAGAGATAAAACAAAAATGAAGACATAACAAATACAACTAACATTAAACTAGTAGAAGCAATAAACTAAATTAACGAGGCAGTAATAATGATAAAGGAGTTGAGGGAAAGAGGATTGGACTCGGTGATTGGGCCTTAAGAAGGTAGGCCCAGCAGTAAAGAAAAGCGAACACAACTGACTTTGGACTCCTGGACGCGGTTTAATAAGGCTAGAATTTGGCCTAAGTTCATCGAGAACTCAAAGGCCCAAATAGATGTACATGTCAAAAATAAGGTCATTAGACATATATCCCACATATATTTAACATATTCTAATTACAGATAATACTTTGATGTACATAACAAATACACAAACAAAATATATACTTTCCTCTCAAGGAAAATAACACAAGAGAGTACAAATTACTATTAACACTAAATAGGGAACTAAACTTAAAGGGGGAGGGGTGAGTTCAGAATACACATAGATAAAAAGAGGTTTCATAATCACAGCATTGCAGAAATGAATCATTAAAGCATAACATATTCAAACAAATATTGATAACATTACTTGGAACCTTAAATACATCAAGGTAGATTCAAACCAACAGTCGTGGTCAGCTATTGCCACAGAAAGGTTATCAAAGTCATGTGATTAAACTCTTATCATGATTACAATTTCATAGGTTCAAATATAGGACTCTTGAATTCACAACATGGTCATGCTTCTAAGAATATTAGCAAGTCAATGTATTCAGATAATATCAACAAAGGAACTTCATAAGGTTCGAGAGCTAAGTTCATCTTCAGGTTGACAGTAAAGAGAAGGACTAAGCATCACTCAAAGCAGAACATAGTGTTACAGAGTTAAGCAAGGAGACTAGCAACATTCAGTCCACTGTTCATAGGCAAGGTAAATGAGATAGTGACCTGATATAGGGAAGGAGCTTTACACATTACAGAACCAAGTTGATCATGCAAATGAAGAAAGGAAATTAAAACATTGTATCAAAACAAGTTTAATTCAAACATAAGTCTAGTTTAGCATGTAAGTATGGGGTGACCATGTTTCAATTCTTAGAACTATCAATTGACTATAACAGTATGTCTAAATCCTACTTTCATGGAAGATAAGCTAATGATAGATGCATGCAGACTTTACAGAAATTTAGTAGGGTCTTAAAGAGATTATGGACTGTTGATACCCAATTTTGCCCTTATGTTTTTATAAAGGTTATATATGCTTTTAAAATATCATTCCTGCATCATCACCAATTTACAAGAGTCATACAAGTATTTTTTATAATTTGCCATAACGTATAAAGCTTTAAAATTGATTTCTTGCATTTAAATTATTTGAATATGTATTAATTACCACTTTAAATTATTTTTGTGATGACTTAATCATCCAAATTTATTCTTTTGCACCCATATATATGTTTCATAATATTTTACCTTATCTTTATATAATAATATTTATATTTTAAAGCTATTTACATAATTTTTGCAATAATAGCCTGTATGCACAATTGAATTTTATCACATTATTTGTGCCCAAACAACATTTCTATATTTTTATAACTTTAAATTATTATTTTCAAGCATCTTACTACACAAATAATATTTTTATTATTTATTAATTATTTCTTATAAATTAATTTTATAATTTTCGTGTATTTAAAAAACTTTGGCCCAATTCTGAGTTAATTTAAGACCGGAAACCATAGCCCAATTCCCCTGGACCAACCAAACGACCTTTAACAAACTCGGTCGCAACCCACTTCAAACGACCCACCCTGCCTATTCTTTAATTCAGACCGTTGATCTCTCAAGATCAACAGTCTATGATAACCCCACCATTTTTAATTAAATCCGCCCAAACCCTAGCCCACTCCTCTGAGAAGGCCGCCCTTGAACCCTCTCTACTCTCTTCTCCTCTGAAACCTTAGTAGCTGCCTCCTCTTTCCTCCCCAGCTCCAGTTCGAATATGGAATCTCTCCATGATTTTCCTTCCATATATGCTTGATTTCTCCGTTATTTATACGATTTTGGTATCACATAATACTTGCCTATCTTTGGCAAGTATACGGTCCTAAATCAAGCACAATCATCTCCAGATATTGACGAATTTTCTTCTATATGCATCATGGCAAGGTTATATGAGGCCGATTCACCAAGATCTTTGGTTGATTCTTTGATTTCTATTGATCTAGGGTTTGAAATTTCAATTTTTTTCTTTACCGATTCCATTATCGATTGCATGCGATATTTTCTTTCCTTATTTATTTTTGATTAATTATTTTCCATGTTTGCTTTGTTCGATTTATACCACTATATAACCCCTCCCTAATTTCCCCTTTAGAGAGACCTTAGTCATTGAAATTACTACTACTCTCTTATTCTTACTCGTCTTATACTACTTTGAGGCTCAATCCCTTGGCCGGCTGAAAGCCAAGGCCACCAGAATTTGATTATCGAACCTTTCTCAGTGTGAGCACTGCCCGGGGTTCATTCGAAACCCTTGGGAACTCTGACGCACTGCGATTCTTGGGTTCTACTATTTGTTTTGCTAGTGACATTGAAGTGTTGATAAAATTATTTCTCTTGTTTACTTGTTCATTAATCTGTAACTGGTAAGTACCTATGACTCTTGCAATTTCATTTTATTTCCGTTTGAGTTCTTGCTCTGCATATTTATGTCTCTGAGATTGTTATGAACCAACAAGCTATTATCTGCTCTGAAGCTATTCTTGAGGCTCTATACCTTCTAGTAATTGAACTTACCTATTTGTTTGATTGGTTTTGTTTTCTTAAGTCTTTTTGCTCTAATTTGTATGCTCGAATGCTTATCACTATTGCTTAGTCTGAGTTTAGCTTCATGCCTTATTCTGTACTTTTGTGATGAGTCGAGTCATGCCCTAAACCCGTTCTAATTCTTGTTGAGTCATTCATGTGCAACTTAATATTTTTCCTAGAGTTAACTCCCGATCATGTTATTAACCCAAACATGCTTTCCCTGCTACTTGTGAATTAGTTCATGTTCCCTGTTTGGTTATGTATCTTCAATGCATGTGTTTCAGACCTTGTTAAGTCATTTCTGTTCAACATGCTAAATTCCTGATGTTGTACTGATTAGCTAAGGCCTGTTTCCATGCCATTAAAGTTCTAATGTATGTTCGACTTATGCAATCCTGTGATATTCAATATTGTTTGAGGCCTTAGGGTAAACCTTATAACTAGCCTCTCCTCTCTTGTATAACCAACCAGTGCTAGGTCCAATACTAGCCTATCTTCTTATATTGTGATTAATGTTCAGCATGCTAGAGTTTTTCCCTGATCTATTAAGCAATTGGTTTATCATGAGTTTGTTATGTTACGTTGCTCCTTTGGATTTTCATGATGGACATTTTCATGTGATGGTTGTGCTTTGTTTGTTTCTTGCCTAAATGTTCTAGACCTTTATCTAAGGTTCCCTAGGTTGATTCTCAATCATGCTTCATTTTGAAACTTTATGGAATGGTTTACCATCATGTCACTCTTAAACTTTGTTTCTAGAATTATAAGCATAAACTTGCCTTATACGTGCCTTGCAATTTAGCTTGGTTCTGTTTATGTGTCTTCGCTAGAGCTGTTGTTAGCTACAACTATAAGACCTTCGAGCATGGAACTAAGATTGCTATGATAAGTGGTGTATGAGATTGCTATTGTGCGAAGATTAAGACCATTGAAGGCCTGGGAACATCCCTGGGTTGTTCTACATTGGGTATATATTTGTTCTATTGGGCTTATAATTGTTTCATCTTGTAACTAGTCATATTTAGGTTTATACTATGTGTAACGCCCCGACCGGTTGTTTTACATTTTAGAACCCCGTTCTCCTAAATAAGACTCCTCGTACATGCTTCTACTATTTTATGGCTTGCGGGGATGGTTAGTTCGGGATTTGGAAAGGTTCGGGTTGAAATCGTAACGCTTGGTTCCTTAAAGTTGGCTAAAGAGGCTAAGTTTGACTTCGGTAAACATTTTGATTAAACAATATCGGAATCGGGATTTGATGGTTCCAATAGGTTCGTATGATGATTTTGGACTTGGGCGTATGTTCAGATCGAGTTTTGGATGACCCGGGAGCATTTCGGCGCCTAATAGTGAATGTTGGTGCTTTGAAGATTTTTGAAGTTCTTTAAATTTGGTTTGAAGTAGATTTTGGTGTTATCGGGGTCCAAATGGAATTTTGAGACCATGAGTAGTTCCATAACGTCATTTAAGACTTGCACACAAAATGTAGTGTCATTCCGAATAGTTGAAGCATGTTTCGGCGCGTTGGGAGTAAATTAAAGAACTTGAAGTTCATATTTTGATTCAATTGGTTTGGGGTGTGATTCTTAGTTTAATGTTGTTTGGTACGTTTTGAGAGTTTGAGTGAGTCCGTTTCATGATTCCAAACTTGTTGGTATGTTTCGACGGGGCCCCAGATGTCGTTCGGACGATGCGCGGATTGAGTTTCTAACTAAAGAGGGTTGCTGGTTGCACCAGTTCTGGTGTAACCGCACCTGCGCACCTTAAGACGCAGGTGCGAGCCCCCAGAAGCAGCTCGGAGCATTTGGATATGGATCGTAGATGTGTACGAGTTTGCGCACCTGCGAACGCGCAGGTGCGATGGCGGAAACTGCAGAAGCGGCTATGTCTGCAGGCGCGCGTCAGTGGTCACAGGAGCGGTCGCGCAGGAGTGGCTCCAGCTCCACAGATGCAAACGTTGGCCGGCTGGAGGAGGACTGCACCTGCGAGATTTCCTCCGTAAAAGACGCACCGCAGGTGCGGCAGTGGCCTCACAGGTGCGAGATTTACTGGGCAGTGGGGTTGTTTTAAATATGGGACTTAGGCATTTTGTCCACTTCTTATTCTTCTTGGGGACAAATTTGGAGATGGTTAAAGAGGGGATTTTCATCTACTAATTGAGGTAAGTGATTCCTATCAAATGTGAATTTAATACATAGATTATGGGTAGACTAACATGTAAATATTTGGTAAAATCAAGGGTTAAGATGCAAACCTAGGTTTTGGATAAAAAATGGGGTTTGACCACGAAATTGATTATGGAATTAGATGAAAATCATATATTTGAGTTCATGAGGTTATGGGTAACAATTTTCTTCAAATATTTCCGTAATCCCGGTACGTGGGCTCAGGGGTAAGTTTTAGGGATTTTTCAAATGGTCTTGGGAAATCACTTTGATAGTTAATATATGAACTTTTGAACAAGTATTGATCATTTTATATAATATTGGACTAGTTTCGAGTCGTTTGGCCCCAAATTGAGGGTTTGAGCATAATCTTGGATGGGAAGTAGGCTTGAGACAAGGTAAGCTCTTTTCTAACCTTGTCAGAGGGAATTAACCCCATAGGTGAACTTAATTCATATGTGCTTCTATTTTTGGGGGACTACGTACGCGCGAGGTAACGAGAGTCCATACGTAGCTACTACTCATGCTTATTTCCGGGTAGTTTTAGGTTTCACCATGTTTTGTTGACATTGTTATTTGATTATGCTTATTAATTGTCTTGAATAGAGTTGAGGTTGAGGATATCAAGATTTTAAGAATTTCTAGTTGAATTTCTTATCTTGGAAAGAATTGAGGGATATTATGATAACATAATAAAAATATCTATGTTCAACCGCGTCGCAAGTATATTCCGCAAGCGGGGTAAATTTCCACTACTCTCATGGGATCAGGCGGTTCGCCTCGGCATGTGAATAGATGCATCTATGGTTCGTGTCGTTCGACCCTCGGTAGTGCACACAGTTTATGTTTATATATATTTAGATCGGGTCGTACGTCCTTGGCATAATTCGTGCGTGATAATACTGAAGCCTCTTATATTCGATATCATTTCATTGACTTGAGAGGTTAAATAGTTAAATTGAGGGAAACGATTTGGTTTCTTTTTACTATGGTAAAGGTATTGTTTAATTATTCTTGCTCCGTGTTCTATTGTCATTTATATATTTCATGTTTAATTATAATTTCACAGTATATTATATTGTTAGCCCATAGTAAGTATCAAAGTCAACCCCTCATCACTACTTCTTCGAGGTTAGACTAGATACTTACTAGGTACATGTTGTTTATGTACTCACGCTACACTTCTGCACTGAATGTGTAGGATCTGAGGCAGGTGGATCCGGATATCAGTCCGGCGCGCACACTTGATTACTACTTTGGGGCTTCATGGTGAGCTGCCTTCGAAGCCCGTTCTGCAGCAACCAGAGTCTTTCTTTTGATTGTATTTTCTTTCTATTTCACTTCGGACAGTAGACTAGTATTCTTTTATATATTCTACTAGATGCTCATACACTTGTGACACCAGGTCTTGGCACACACTAGTAGACTTGCAGTTTTGGTTTTATTCTTTGATTATGATTGCACACAGTTGCTTTCGTGTTATTCATTTTTGATATGTTATTTCTCAAATCCTTTTAATTTAAGGAAAGTTTAATTACTTGAAAAATAATTTGTTAAAAAGAGGAAATCACGTGAGTAGTTCACAGTTGGCTTGCCTAGCGGCGGCGTTAGGCGCCATCCCGGCCTAGTATAAAATTGGGTCATGACACTATGTCATTTGGGCCCGTAATGATTTGTAATAACGAATAATGGGGAGATTAATGAAAGGGGGTTGGGTATATTAAAGGGTAGAAAACATACTTATAAGGTCTACATGCTTTATGTGCTACTTTGTTTAACTTGCTTTATTTTTTCACATCAATAGAAATCATATATATTTAGGAATCATGTACACCTCACTTGTACATTGTTCAAACACGTTAGTTCAAGTATTTACCATACTCGATTCTATGTTACTATTGTGCAGTTAGACAGCATGCCTATAGGATGTATGACATATGCTTTTGTTAACCTAGATAACATGCCTATAGGACTTCAAATAATCAATTAGTCGATTACTTCTATTACTTTTAATGTACTTCCCATCTAGATATCATGACTATAGGACACTAATCTTTTAATCAGCTACTTATGCTATTTTTATTACACTGCCCCGCCTAGATGACATGCCTATAGGAATAAGGTGTTATAAAAATCAAGTCTGATTGTCAATTGTTAGAAATCCTGCCCATAGGATGTTGTCACTCGCTTAAAAAATTGCTTATGAGACCAACATTGTTAATATTGGACTCTCAAAGTTGTTTCACTGCTTAATCATGCAACAATTAGAAATCATGCCTATAGGACAATGTCGCCTATCAAAGACGCATATTTATAGAATCAACACTTATAATTCTGAATTTGCAAATAGTTTACTGCCTCCTCACCTAAGCCATTTAGAACAATAACGTTGCGTATACGTTGCTGGAATTCAAAATCATCTAGAAAACATGCCTATAGGACTCTAACGTTTTTAATTCTAAAATCATCTACTGCCTATTCCGCCGCATGCATTTGTTGTCTATGTAAGGCTAGTATGCCTATAGGACTCTAGAGAACGCGCCAGACATTTTCTATATCCAAAACCTCAAGAAGAAACGGACAGAAACCTTCTACGAGTATGCTACTTGTTGGAGGCCAGAAGCCGCAAAGGTAAGGCTAGTACATGAAAAAGACAAAATGAACAAGTTCTTTACTAGAGATCAAGATCCGCAATATTATGAAAGATTGATGGTCATCGAGAATCACAAGTTCTCAGACATCATCAAGTTAGGACAGAGGATAGAAGAAGGAATCAAGAGTGGGATGGTGACTAATTTTGAGGCGCTGCAAACCATAAATAAAGCCTTGCAATCAGGAGGTATCTCAAAAAAGAAAGAAGTGGGTGTTGTGATGGTAGCCCAGGGCCCTAAGTCTCCCCTCACATACCAAACACCTCCAGCCACATACCAACCCTCACCCCCAAAATACCAATACCCTACCACCACCTACCATACCTACAATACTCAACCTATGTACTACCATTCACCTCCACTCGCCTGCCAAAACTACCCAAAGTCATGTCCAAATTTAGACCGTAGAACCCCTAGATAATACACCCCAATAACTAAACCCATAGCCCAACTGTATGAGAGACTGAAGGCTGCTGGTTACGTCACCCTTATTCCTGCTATTGCTATTGAGAATCCTTCTCGGTGGATCAATCCCAACAAAACATGTGTCTATCATTCAGGCATGAAGGGTCATACTATTTAAGAGTTCTGCATGCTGAAAGACAAGATTCAGATGCTGATCGACACTAAGGTTATACAAGCAAAGAAAGCTACACCGAATGTTCAAAATAACCCTCTCCTAGATCACAGGGGTGAAGGGGGTGAACATAATTGAAATTGATGAGGAATGGGATCAGGAAGGGTCCATCGGACTCATTCGAGAAGGAGACACTCCTAAAATATCTTCGATCATCCTCACACCAGTTGCGGTACAAACACAAGCACCATTTGAGGTCGAGGTAGCTACACACTTCATTGTAATGGTAGGTCCCACACCATCTTATGAGCCTGATGTCATCCCATGGGATTATGTTGTGGAATCAAGAAGAAATGGAAATGCCAAAATGGAAGAAATAGGTGTCACGCAAGGTATGACTAGAACTGGCCGAGTTTACACACCTGAATATCTGGGAGGAATGACCAGTGAAGCTGTACCTAAGCTGTCTGTTGTTGAGACGAGCACTGAAGACCTATGGAGGAAGATACAAGCAAAGGAATACTCTGTTGTTGACCACTTGAACAAGACTACCGCTCAAATATCCATCTTATCACTATTGTAAAACTCAGACACACACAAGAATGCCTTGATGAAAGTGTTGAGTGAAGCTTATGTACCCGCCGGCATTACTAGTAGAGAAATGGCTAACATGGTCGGACAGGTATTGGAGAGTCATAAAATTACTTTCCATGAAGATGAGTTACCTCTAAAAGGGTTGAGTCACAACAAGGCATTGCATATCACAGTGAAATTTGAGGACAAGTTCATTGCTAGGGTTCTAATAGATGGAGGTTCGAGCTTGAACATATGCCTATTGACCACTCTGAAAAGATTAGATAAAGGCTTGCACGAGATATGGATGGGAATCATGAATATGAAGGTATTCGACAGATCCTAGATAGCCACTATCGGGGAAATCAACCTTGATCTACAGATAGGTCTGACTTGGTTTGACGTTGAGTTCTAAGTACTAAATATATCTACTACTTACAACCTATTGTTGGGACGACCATGGATACATGCAGCTGAGGTAGTGGCTTCCACTCTGCACCAGGTTGTGAAGTTCGAGTGGAATCATCAGGAGGTGATCATTCATGGAGACAGAAGCAACCCCATCTACACCAGCCAGATCGTTCCATTCATCGAAAATAGGAGGAAGTTGGGTGGAGAAACATATCACCGCATTGAACGGATGAACGCAATTGAAAAGGATCGATGGTGGAGTAAGAAGATAGAAAGCATATTGCTATGAACGGGATATGAATCAGGCAAGGGTCTGGGCAAAAAGCTTCAGGGGATCACTAAACTCGTACCACCATAGTATCATGGCACGACCTTTGGACTCAGGTATGAATATACCATACAAGAACATCTAGATTCGATAACGCCATGGCGCACCCATTATTATCCACTAGAACAACCCATACCACCTCTGCACCAGACATTCCGTTAGCCTGACATAATGTGGGGATCTAAGGAAGATGAGATTTTGGCCGGTATGAGGAAGTTGTTTCTGGAGGAAGAAGACATGGACTACAGTGCAATTTTTGAGGAGGGGGAACTTACCATTTAGACATACAGTGCAATTTTTGACATGGACTCGCCGAGTTCCTGGGTAGCCTGGCAAAGCAGCATGACTTGTTTTCAAATTATTTTGAGCATTTAAGACATTTTCAGTATTTAGTTTTGAAATAATTACTCGAGCCATCGAGTCGTACCTATTGACATTTTAAAGTTTTATTAATGCATTATCGCTTTTCGTATTAATTATTATCTTTCTTTTCAGCATAATTATTACATATCCCGATGAACCTATGATTGTGACATATAATGAGACAACACAACATAAGGACAGTGATTCGAAAGATCTGGAATATGATATAATACCTGAGGAAATTTTCAAGGAAGTAGAGAATTTTGAAAACAAACTGAAGTCTAATTTGGAGGAAACTGAGGCCGTTAACTTAGGGGATTCTGAAACAGTCAAGGAAACTCGCATAAGCATTCATCTATCACCATCAAAAAAGGATGAGTATATCAGGTTCTTAAGGAAATATGAGGACATTTTTGCATGGTCGTACGACGATATAAATGGGTTAAGCACGTCCATAGTAGCTCACAAACTACCTACCAATCCCATGTGTCCACCGGTAAAGTAGAAGCTCATATAGTTCAAGCCAGATATGAGCTAAAGATAAAAGAGGAGGTCGCCAAGAAAATCAAAGCCAAGGTTCTTCGAGTGGTCGAATACCCGACTGGTTAGACAACATTGTACCGGTTCCGAAGAAAGATGAGAAAGTTAGAGTATGTGTCAATCACTAATATCTGAACAGAGCAAGTCCTAAGAATGATTTTCCATTGCCTAACATACACATATTGATCGACAACTGCGCCAAGCATGAGCTTCAATCTTTTGTGGATTGCTTCGTGAGATATCATCATATTTGGATGGACGAAGAGGATGCCGAAAAGACCGTTTTTATCACACCATGGGGGATATATTGTTACAAGATGATGCCATTTTGTTTGAAAAATGTTGGGGCCACCTACATGAGGGTTATGATGACCATCTTCCACGATGTGATACACAAGGAAATAGAGGTGTACATGGATAATATTATTATCAAATCCAAAAGGAGCTCATATCATATAGAAGACCTGAAGAAGGTTTTCGACCAACTGCAAAAATACAATTTGAAGTTGAAGAATGCAAAATGTGCCTTTAGAGTCCCTTCTAGAAGGTTGCTAGGTTTCATCGTCAGCTGCCAAGGTATTGAGTTAGACCCCTCAAAAATCAAAGCTATCCAGGACTTGCCACGTCCAAGGAATAAGAAGGATGTGATGAGTTTTCTCGGACGCCTCAATTATATCAGCCGTTTTATAGCACATTCAACGGTAATATGTGAGCCTATCTTCAATATGCCGAGGAAAGATGTTGTAACAAGCTGGACTGAAGAATGCCAGAAAGCCTTCGAGAAAATCAAGGAGTATTTATCTAAATCGCCCATGTTGGTCCCGCCAGAACTAGGAAGACCTATGTTGCTCTATCTGTCCGTATTAGACGGAGCCGTTGGATACGTTTTGGGACAACATGATGAAACTAGGAGGAAAGAGCAGGCGGTATATTATCTGAGCTAGACGTTCACACCTTACGAGGCCTGGTATTCTCTGTTGGAATGCACTTGTTGTGCTTTGACATGGATAACCCAAATGTTGAGACATTATTTCTATGCGTACACTACATATCTCATATCAAGGATGGATCCACTAAAATAAATCTTTCAGAAACCTATGCCTATGGGTAAGTGAGAAAAGTGGCAGATATTGCTAAGTGAGTTCGACATCATCTATGTAACTTAGACGGCAGTCAAGGGACAAGCATTGGCCGATAACATGGCGGAGAATCCCGTAGATGGAGAATACGAACCATTGAAGACGTATTTTCCCGATGAGGAGGTGTCGTTTATAAGTGAAGATATTATCGAAGCATACGACGGTTGGAGGATGTTCTTCGTCGGAGCAGCAAACTTCAAGGGAGTGGACATCGGACCTGTCTTAGTATCAAAAACCTGTCAACATTACTTGGTATATGCAAAAATCGGGTTCCCGTGCACCAATAATGTGGCAGAATATGAGGCTTGCATCTTGGGACTCAGGTTGGTCATTGACATGAACGTTCAGGAGTTACTGTAATCGGAGATTCTGATATATTGGTACACCAGGTACTAGGAGAATGGGATACTAAGAACACTAAAATATTGCCATACTTGCACTGTGTACATGAGTTGATCAAGAGGTTCACAAAGATAGAATTCAAACATGTTCCAAGGATTTAGAATGAGTTCGCAAATGCTTTAGCTACCTTGTCTTCCATGATACAACATCCAGACAAGAATTTCATCGACCCTATCCCAATAGGAATTCATAAGCAGCCAGCCTATTGTGCTCATGTTGAAGAAGAGTTTGACGGAAATCCATGGTTCCACGACATCAAGGAATACTTGGAATAGGGATAATACCCATAGAATGCTACATACACTCAGAAGCGCACACTTCGAAGATTGGCCAACCATTTCTTTTAAAGCGGGGGAACTCTGTATAGAAAGACTCCTGATATGGGATTACTGCGATGTGTCGATGCCAAGGAAGCATCTAGATTGCTCAAAGAAATACATGCTGAAACTTGCGGACCTCACATGAACGGTTTTGTTCTGGCCAAGAAGATATTAAGAGCATAATATTTCTAGATGACTATGGAAACAGACTGCATCAAATATGTTCAACAGTGTCACCAATTCTAGATACATGTTGATATAATACGAGTACCGCCCAACGAACTCAATGCAATAAGTTCACCATGGCCTTTCTCTGCTTGGGGCATAGATGTCGTCGGACCAGTTAAACCCGCTGCTTCAAATAGACACAAGTTCATTATAGTGGTTATAGATTACTTCAATAAATGGGTTGATGTCGCGTCCTATAAGGCTGTAACTAAGAAGGTTGTAGTAGATTTTGTCCGGGACCGCATTGTTTGTCGATTTGGAGTACCTGAGTCAATCATTATTGACAATGCCGAAAATCTTGAAGATCAAGCATCAGAATTCTACAGCATACATGCCGCAAATGAATGGAGCCATAGAAGCCGCCAAGAAGAACATCAAGAAGATATTGAGGAAAATGGTGTACAACTACAAGCAATGGCACTAAAAGCAACCATTTGCTTTGCTCGGATACCGTACCACAGTTTGTACTTCAACTGGGGTACCCCCTACCTACTAGTCTATGGTGTCACTACCCACACCAATGGGCCGTGACGGGCACCCGGTACTTTACTCAACTGAGTACCAACATAACGTATCTTTCTTATTACATAATCATAGGTAAGTGGGCTAGAAGGGACGTCATTAGATAAACAGAGTAAACATGAGAGAATAACCCGACATAGAATGACCCAACCTGATATAAAAACCCATACACGTGACATACGGGCCAATAAGGCCAACATGATCATTTAAAAACTCAAAACATAGGCTGACAAGGCCATACAAATACCCGTACACATGACATATGTCTACAAGCCTCGAAGAATACATAATTTTCATAAAGGTAGGGACAGAGCCCCGCCATCCCAATAAATACATGTCCTAATGATACCGACAAAATAGCAACTC
Organism: Nicotiana otophora; assembly: GCA_000715115.1. NCBI lineage: Eukaryota > Viridiplantae > Streptophyta > Magnoliopsida > Solanales > Solanaceae > Nicotiana > Nicotiana otophora. The sequence continues at coordinate 66,974 of AWOL01S0025869.1, read as the reverse complement.
CGAAGCAAATGGAGCGCACCAATATCTTTCGCTGAGCTGATAGTCTACTTGGAGGGATCTCAACCTCTCTATCAGGATATGCGGGCATGAAACGCAGTGTCCCCAGGCAAAAGGGATGTCAGTACAAATAATATACCGAGTATGTAAGGAATGAACATCAGTAAATAATAGACATGAGAAACATAGAGTAAGAGACATAATATGTAAGTTTGAATAACTCCGTGAATCAATAATATTTACAATGCCATGCATATGCGTACAAATGTCATACCATGCATAGTTATATGTGTACATAACATCATCAAGCCTCTGAGGGTATCCCATTATATCATCTCGGCTACTGTGGGCAAATCATCAATGTATACCAGCTGATCAGGTGGTGGTACGTATATAATGCCGTAACCTTTTCCCATATCCCATATACATATATACGCGTATATAATGCTATCTGGTCTTGGGTCAATGTACATGTATAAATGCATGAAATGCAAAAGAAATACGTTAATAAGATTTCTCGGAATGTCATCAAAATCAAGATGCCTTTCGGATAAACTTTATCAAATACGTATTTTTTTGAGATCCATGAACAGAAGATATAATAATAATTCACATGGGGAATCAAGAATATAGACACAGCTAGTATTTCTATGAATAGAGTCATTTATGAAAGTTGCGTATTTTGCTCGTTTCATTTATATTATTTGGAGCATGCCAAAAAAAAAGAAGGGATAGCCTTAACATACCTGAACCGATTCTTTTGACAATCACTATAACACACGTCTTTTGCGAAGAACAAGTAATGGTGGATCGAATTAGGGAAAAATTCATATGATATTCTTGAGAAAGATTGCACTGTACTCCCTTAAAATTCTAAAATCTCACGTTGCTAAGGTGCTAAGAGATGTTGTTTGAATTTTGTTTTCAAGAAAATCACGTTACTAAGATGAAACTTTTGTTGAAGATAATCTCCTTGTTTTGAGATTTCATCCGTAACTTGCTGAAGCTACCTTTCATTTGATTGTTGAGATGCAAGAATCTCTCTTAAGTTATTTTAGATAGGCTTTTAATCTTAGTTGGTGTGGGGCCCACTTGATAATAATGACTTGGCCACAAAGTCCTCAAAATGAGCCACATATTTTAATGACTAAGAGTCATTACTTGGTCTTTAAATCAAGACCCCTTGGCTGATACGTTGGGAGCATTTAACTTTATCCAAATTATGCTTAATTAATTAGGTAATATCCCATTACTCAATAATTAACCAATTACCCACATAATTAGGAATTATCTCAAATTACTTCAAATACTACCCACTTTTAACACACTTTATACGCCTTACTGTCATGGTCATATGGTACCTTGTATGGTACTAGTCCATAAATACAGGGTATTATAGCTTGGGCCGTATTTTATCCCAAAATGTCAAACTTCGCCGAAACTCATTTTCTTCGATTCGCTTACCCTTTCACTTTCACGAATTTACTTATCACTTGCTTGAAATAGCATGAGACTAATAATATCATTTTCGAGCTTTCATCAATTTACTTATGGCGTATTTTTACGTATGAAAACATGTGGTGTAACATTATTCCCCCCTTTGAAACATTCATCCTCGAATATTGACTGATGCATTTATCATAATCTATAGCTCTTGTGAATACTTTAATACTCTTCTTGCCATCTAGGCAATTGTTCTGTGAATAAATCCAAAGTCCAGAGTATTCTCACCTGTAGGTCTCTTTCTCATACCACAACCTGTGGTTGGAATTCTTCCAAATCTCGTAACTCTTGCTACCTTCTGTAATTCAGCATGTACGACCTTTACCTTATATGTGCGCCTATACGACTTTTCCCTCCAGATGTTAGCCAATCTCTAGGCCTTACTTTGTAAATATATACAGAGCTTGACAAGATGTCTCTCTGGGCATCTATAGGTATACTGAAGTTCTTCGCTCGGTAATTTGTTTGAACTTGCGAATATTGCTATACCTCATTTCACAGATTCGTTATCCATTTGTATGACTTTACTGCATCAAGGTAGGTCATATTATACCATAACTCTTACTTCGATTTATCATTACTGAGGTCTTCTACCAAACTCCAGGTTACTCTCGTTGCTTATCCTATATGTATAAATCTAAGTCCTTTAACGTTTCTTCATTATTGTTCATCTTAAGACTAATGGCCTAATCTCATCTCATACTTTGTAACTTGTATCCATCCATTGTTAATTCACCTCAATGTTGATCTAAAATCTACCACTTGAAGACTTGAAACTTCTTACATAATACCAGTCGCTAAGGCCCACGTCTCATCGGGGAACATCTGAAATGATTAGACTGATCTACCTAGGGCGATGCCATACTTCCATAACCGTATTTTATAGCATCCCAATGTGACTCACCTTACATGGGTATTTTAATCGCATACAATTAATAAAATCCTCTTCAAGTCATTACTCAATCGAAGGCCCAAACGCCATCCATTATCTATCATAATTACTCCCTTATTTTATTACCAGGGCAGCATTCCATCTCTTCTAAACGTTATTAGCATTAGATTCCTTTGAGTTCATTCCGGCTATACTGAACTTTCTATGACTTAGAGAAACCATAAACTCTCTTGTTTTCATGGGCTTAATCCCGGGGACTTATCTATTTTCGCCACCTTCTCACTTTCTCTTTTCTTATCCTTACTCTTGTCTTTCTAAAACCTTGTCGCTCTACCATACTTTATCATGCAATTTACACATATCCATTTACACTACTCATAACCTTCCTTCAACTCACTTGCACCACAGATTTCCTTATGTTATTCTGGAATATCAAGGGAGACATCGCATCGTTTCTAACTCTTCTTTACTCTTTTAACTAGACTTCTCGATACCTAGAAATCATAGGTTGGAAGATATGCCACTGACTATGCCGCTATCATTCCTGGATACTGAATCCCATCACTTCTAGACTTCTATCTAAAGTTATAGATTATTCACAACCTTCTGCACCTGAGTATCTCGTACGTGATTTCCCTTTACCTTACTTACCTTAAAATCTCGCATCACATCTTCTATTTCTTTCATGACCTCCCATCCATAGAGGTATGATTCGCATCCACAACCTGAAGCTCTATTATAATACTTAGACCTTTGGTGCATACACAATCCGGTGGGAGCTTCATACTGACTTCTTATGAGGCTAGTACTTCTTCTAACTGGCTTTATCGTAAAATCGTTATAGAATATGGTTGTTCTACTATCTCTCTTGTGCCTCTGATATTATAGTAAGTCTGCAATGTTCTTGATCACAATTTCTATAATTGTTTGGGTTTAATAATCAGACTCCTGATTTATTTGGTTGATGTAACTCTTTAGTTTCCTCTTCCTTCTGATTCGCCTTCATGTAGGCTTGAGATATCTTCCGATCTGTGGCTCCTGGTATTAGTTATTACTTTTGCCTTCCATGGGTGCTATTGAATATCCATGATACAATCTTCTAACAATTTAATCCTTTGTTTATACCTTGGGCTAAATTCTTTCTTTTAACTTATACCGGAGTCTTCTACGACTGTATGAATGTCAGTACATATGCTGCATGGATAATATTCTGAAATCGTAAGTACGTTCATGACGTACCTAACTCTGGACCACTGATCGAATAATTCCTTTCGTTCCTTCTCAGCTTTCTTTAAACGTAGGCAATTACATTTCCTGGTTTTTCTGCCCGCCTTGTTGCATGCATACTATACTTATCTTTGTGACCATACATATTGGAATTCCATACCACTCATATGATCTTGAATATCACTTCTGATTTTGTTTTTACTTCCTGTCCGTTACCACGGTAGGTGCCACTTTCTTATGGAGTGCATATAACATTGTTGTGAGACTGTTCTTATAAGATCACTTCCTCTTTAGGTCACTGCGATTAGGTCGAATCCTTCTTCCTTACTTTCTCAGCTAGTCTTTCATTGTAGTACTTAGGAAGGACCCTCTGATTCTTGCAAAACTGTGAGCTTATTATATCGTATACTCGACAGAATTTTCGATGTCCTTCCTCGCCTATAATTATCCGTAGTTACTTACCTCTATGCCCTTGTACTTGTAGGGTTGATTTTGAGCTGATATTTTGATTTTCTTCCCAGTAGCACTCTCTTTTATCTCCGTAACACTCATACGGTACCTTTAACTACCCCAACTCCTAACTTAATATTTCTCAAGGTTACGATATCATATATGCGAGACTGAATTCCCCATGTTGGGGTTTACTATGTTTATCTTGCACGATCTGTTAATTTGTCTGTATCTTCTTGTCTAACCATAACTAGGCTCTTCCTGATTCAACTACCAACTACTCGTTGGCCCATTATCATATCAACATTCCACGTAATCTTTCTTGGGTTATTTTCTTTGTCTTAACTTACGTCTCGCACTAGCTCCTTATTTATCAATAACATCTTGGGCAGAAACCCTTACTTCCTCTCTTTGATGTCGTGCTTGCATAATATTCTGGAATCGTAGCATATCTGTAGGATTTGGGTAAGTACAAGCTCATTCCTTTTTCATTGTTTTTTATCACATTCTTCCTTTACCATTCCATAATTACTAAAACCATATAATTCTGACTTCATGCCACATCACTCCATATTCCCCCCTTTAGGAAAGTACTAAGAGTTGGAGCTACGACGATTTACCTATAGATGTTTTATCTCTTCATATTTGGCGTCTTTCCATATCATCGATGATCCTTACTTGCCTCGTGGTAATCCTTCTATACCAAGGATAACGAAATTCCTTACTCGTGAGGGTGACAGTGTAACTGGAACATACAGTCCCTTAAGCTTAACTTTTCTCACCTTGCTTGCTTTAAGTAAGCGTCTTCCTGAATGACCTTCAAAGGGTATTCTTTTGTCATCCACTCTATTATCGCTGGGACGCAATCTCTAAAACTCTCATGATGCCGACTATTACTCAGTCCCTAGTTCATGTTTAGTTTATCTTGTTCATCAGTCGATGCTGATTTCTTATTACTCTGGGGTCAAAAAGTTTTTTCTTTTGGTAATCACATTGGAGTCACGAACATATTTCTCGAAATGAGGATATGACTTTATGGCCTATACTCTTTTGTTGTCTCAAGGCATGTCACCTCTCGTTTTTTCCTTAACTTGACTATAGACTCTGTAATACTGTTATCTTTTCGATCTACCATTATCATCCATGTATCATATCTTACTCATAATGCTTCATTAATTCTCTACTTATTTCCCTCTAACATTTATGTCTAACGCTTTATTCTAAAAACTTCAACAAGCTCCCCTTGCTCCATCTACTGGCTCTTCGGGTTGCCTAACATTCTTTCTCTACTTGGGACGGGAGCCACACTAAGGTAATATTTATCCCTTCCAGGCTTCCAGTTCCTATATTTGTAGTACTCATATCTAGTTGTACTATTTTAGAGTGCACCATCTAGGTAACTCACAAGGAGATCTATTAGCACATTTGCAATATCCTTCAGAAATGTCAACTAGCGCTAACAATCCATCCACCATTTTGAGTTACCCTAACCCCAGCTAAATCTTGATATCATGCCTTCTCTTATACTACTTCTATTAGCCCTCTAAGGCATAAATGAGATGGGTGTGGCCGATTGTACATACCTTTGTTATTGTTGAAGGTAACTCAAAAGGCTTATATTCCTCTGCGATAATCTTCATTAGTTGGGTAGCTCGTACCCTTTTTCGTCTTGCTTCTTTACTTGGTGAAACTTGTGTCTACCTTCATATTATCTTATTCCTTTTTACCGTAAGAGTGGATAGACATTCTTGTCTTAAGGATCCTTATCAAGAAGCTTACATATCTTAGTACACACATGATCTGCTGAATACATTATATTTATCCATCATAAGCATGATGTAAAAACTGAGTTCCTCTGACTCGACTCTTCCACAGCTATATCTGTTACCAACCATCTTTCTGGATGTAGGCATCATCGTATTATAAATAAGATAGAGTTTAGGAAATTGAGTTCTTACAACTGAGCTTTACCACACGATCTAGAGTAAGAAGAAAGAGTGACAGTCTTAAATGCCTTATAGCCTCCATCTTATAAGTGTGGTGCACAACACACCTATAACTAATACTCTACTAGACATGGCTTGTAGACTCCCTAGGACAGAACTGCTCTGATACCACTTTTGTTACGACCCAAACCGATGGGACGCGCCGGGTACCCGGTACTTTACTCAATGGAGTACCAACATAACTTATCTTTATTATTACATCATCATAGGTAAGTGGGCCAGAAGGGGTGTCATGAGATAAACAGAGTAAACATGAAGGAATTACCCGACATAGAACGACCCAACCTGATATAAAAACCAATACACGTGACATAAGGGCCTATAAGTCCAACATGATCATTTATAAACTCAAACCATAGGCTGACAAGGCCATACAAATACTCGTACACATGACATCTGTCTACAAGCCTCGAAGAATACATAATTGTCATAAAGGTAGGGACAGAGCCCCGCCATATCAATCAATACATGTCCTAATGATACTGACCAAATAGCAACTCCGGAGCAAATGGAGCGCACCAACATCTTCCGCTGAGCTGATAACCTACTTGGAGGGCTCTCAACCTGTCTATCAGGACATGCAGGCATGAAACGCAGTGTCCCCAGATAAAAGGGACGTCAGTACAAATAATGTACCGAGTATGAAAGGAATGAACATTAGTAAATAATAGACATGAGAAACATGGAGTAAGAGACATAATATGTAAGTTTGAATAACTCTGTGAATCAATAATATTTACAATGCCATGCATATGCGTACAAATTCCATACCATGCATAGGTATATGCGTACATAACATCATCAAGCCTCTCAGGGCATCCCATTATATCATCTTGGCTATTGTGGGCAAATCATCAACGTATTCCAGCTGATCAGGTGGTGGTGCGTATATAACATTGTAACCTTTTCTCATATCCCATATACATATATACACGTATATAACACTATCTGGTCATGGGTCAATGTACATGTATAAATGCATGAAATGCATAAGAAATACGTTAATAAGATTTCTCGGAATGTCATAAAAATCAAGATGCCTTTCGGATAAACTTTATCAAATACGTATTTTTCTGAGACCCATGAACAGAAGATATAATAATAATTCACATGGGGAATTAAGAATATAGACACGCCTAGTATTTCTATGAAGAGTCATTTATGAAAGCTGCGTATTTTGCTCGTTTCATTTATATTATTTGGAGCATGCCAAAAAAAAGGGATAGCCTTAACATACCTGAACCGATTCTCTTGACAATCCCTCTAACACACGTCTTTCGCGAAGAACACGTAACGGCGAATCGAATTAGGGAAAAATCCGTATGATATTCTTGAGAAAGATTGCACCGTACTCCCTTAAAATTCTAAAATCTCATGTTGCTAAGGTGCTAAGAGATGTTGTTTGAATTTTGTTTTCAAGAAAATCACATTACTAAGATGAAAATTGTGTTGAAGATAATATCCTTGTTTTGAGATTTCATCTGTAACTTGTTGAAGCTACCTTTTATTTCATTGTTGAGATGCAAGAATCTCTCTTAAGTGATTTTAGATAGGCTTTTAATCTTGGTGGATGTGGGGCCCACATGATAAGAATGACTTGTCCACAAAGTCCTCAAAATGAGCCACCTATTTTAATGACTAAGAGTCATTACTTGGTCTTTAAATCAAGACCCCTTGGCTGACACGTTGGGAGCATTTAACTTTATCCAAATTATGCTTAATTAATTAGGTAATATCCCATTACCCAATAATTAACCAATTACCCACATAAATAAGAATTATCTCAAATTACTTCAAATACTACCCACTTTTAACATACTTTATACGCCTTACTGTCATGGTCATATGGTACCTTGTATGGTACTAGTCCATAAATACGGGGTATTATAGCTTGGACCGTATTTTATCCCAAAATGTCAAACTTCGCCGAAACTAATTTTCTTCGATTCGCTTACCCTTTCACCTTCACGAATTTACTTATCACTTGCTTGAAATAATATGACACTAATAATATCAAAATAATCTTATTTTCAAGCTTTCATCAATTTACTTATGGCGTACTTTTACGTATAAAAACATGGGGTGTAACATATGGTACCGAAGTCGTTATCCCTACTGAAGTGGAGATTCCTTCATTAAGGATCATACAAGAGGCCGAGCTCAGTGACGCGAATGGGTACGGAACCAGTATGAACAACTAGCTCTCATTGATGGTAAAAGAATGAACACAGTGTGTCATGGTCAACTTTACCAGAACAAAGTGGCAAGAGATTTCAATAAAAAGGTTAGGTCAGGGCAATTCACACTGGGATAATTGGTGTTGAAATGAATCTTTCCATATCAGGATGAAGCAAAGGAGAAATTCTCACCCAACTGGAAAGTCCCTTACATGGTTCAACGAGTACTAACAGAAGGAGCGCTTATACTTGCAGAAATGGATGGAGAGGTTTGGACAAATCGATCAATCCATACACAGTCAAGAGATACTATGTTTAAGATTATGTTTGCACTTTCTATTTGATGTAGCTTGAACTATGCTTGACCTGATTCCCTTTTAAGAGGGGATACGTAGGCAGCCCTGTGGGTTCGATCACATCATAATAATTTCTTCTTTTCCCCTATGGTTAGAAAAGGTGGCAAGATCTCGAGTTTACCCGATCTTGTCGTATTTAGAATCGCCAAGGAATGTACCGCCAGAAGTATCTATATAAATTGGGGTAGAATTTTGAGAACCCTCAAAATTCTGAGTTAAGGAGGTTGCAATGTATCAGAAGCATGTCACAGACACCAATTCAACAAAATTATTTTCTCTCATGCATTATCACATATTTCAAACAACTACATTTTTATATAAACGATTTATCACAAATGCATGTTTTTTGAAAATGGCATTCTTTCTATAATCGCCAGACGTTACCCGGGGTGACTCGAACAGGATCTCAAGACAGGAGCAAAGGAAAAGCGAGGAATCGAGAGCAAAAACCAAGCTTCCCTCATCTCGAAAACTCACAATGTTTCTTTGGATGTAGGCACAATGGAAATAACAGGAAAGTCCGCAAGTATATACATACAACAAGATCACTTCTTGATGTTATACTGATTAGCTAAGGCTTGTTTCCATGCCATTTAAGTCTTAATGTATGTTCGACTTATGCAATCTTGTGCTCTTCAATAATGCTTGAGGCCTTAGGGCAAACCTTATAACTAGCCTCTCCTCTCTTGTATAGCCAACCAGTGCCAGGTCCAATACTAGCCTATCTTGCTTATGAAAATTGACATCTCTCTTATATTGTGATTAATGTTCAGCATGCTAGAATTTTTCCCTGCTCCATTAAGCAATTGCTTGATCATGAGTTTGTTCTGTTACATTGCTGCTTTGGGTTTTCATGATGGACACTTTCATGTGATGGTTGTGCTTTGTTTGTTTCTTTCCTGAATCTGCTAGACCTTCATCTAACATTCCCTAGGTTGATTCTGAATCATGCTTCATTTTGAAACTTTGTGGAATTATTTACTATCATGTTACTCTTAAACTTTGTTTCTACCATTATAAGCATAAACTTTCCTTATACGTGCCTTGTGGGCCTTGCAATTTAGCTAGAGATGTTGTTAGCTATAGTTATAAGAACTAAGTGTTTAAGTTGTTTAGTTAATTCTATAAGTATTTTGTCACCAGTATAGCTGATTTTGGCATGGTTTGGGTAAGTAAGATTATTCATTAAGCCTAGTGTTGGGCCCTACATATTGGGTTTGAGCATGGAACTCAGGTTGCTATGATAAGTGATGTATGGGTTTAGTGTTGTGCGAAGATAAGTGGTGTATGGGTTTGCCTGCCTAAGACGCATATTTACATAATCAACACTAATAATTCTGTATTTGCAAACAGTTTACTACCTCCTCGCCTAAGCCATATAGAAAAATAACGTTGTATATATGACGCTGGATTTAAGAATCACCTAGAAAACATGCCTATAGGACTCTAAGTTTTTAAATTATGAAATCATCTACTGCCTATTATACCGCGTGCATTTGTTGTTTATGTGTGAAGGCTAACTTGGGCCTTTAATTTTCTTTACGTGAAGTCCTATCTATTTTGAATGTCGCATAGCTTTCTCATTTTGAGCAACCTAAGTTGAGTTTAGAACCACCTCATAATAGGTCCAAAGCCTCTTGAACCATTGGTATGGGACGGGTAGTGTACGCATAGGATACGATTTACAATTGAATTAGAGCGCCTTTAAGTAATAACTTCAACATAGTAATTGGGTAGAATGAGATGATAGTCTTTGCCCGCTGAATAATATGAGCAACCCCTACCTTAAGAGAGTTTCAAAATATTATTTATGTTGCACGAGGTGATCCTTTAGGCTAAAAAACTTAGGACCCCCCTTTTTCTTTATATGCTTGTTATTTACACTTAGTTATTTAACATAGACCAATGCAGTTATACACTTGTAATCTTTAAGATTTGTACCGATTATTTATTCTTATATGTTATAATAAGAGTCTTCAATTTCTATAATTTGCATCGCTTATTTGATCACCTAGCTTAATTACATAATCCACATAGTTTAAACTTTGGCCGAGGCCCATAATTGTGGACCTTGAAGAGTGCCTAACACCTTCTCTTTAAGGTTATTTGAGCCCTTACCCGATCTTTGGTGACACAGACTAGTTAAAACAGAGTTATTTACAAATAGGTGCCCCAACGCACCTTACAATTGTTAGGTGGCAACTTTTCTCCTTTAATACCTCATTTAAAAGAGTTGTCACACGTCGAAACTCGCTTTTGAGAGAAAAAGGGGTGCGACAAGGACAGGGATGTATTGCACATATGTATGAAGATCTCAACTAACTATGGAACAAACAAACTTAGTTGTGCAGTAGCTATTAGTTGACTTTATCCAAACAAATCATGACTTACAATGAGAAGAGGAAAATAGTTTAACCTTACAAAATATATATGCAGCAAAAATTCAAGAGAAGAAAACAGCTTGATGTAAATAAGATAGTCTCCTATGCATACAATAGTAGAGCATGACTATGAGAAAGTTATAGTGATAACTCAGAAATTACCCTCAGAGTCAGTAGATACAGATACAGAGAAGAGAGCATCCAAACACTCAGATTCCTTCAACTTAGTTAAGTGACATGGACATATTGTATATCAATTATGATTACCATATATTGAACCTAATCATAAACAAATAAGATGAAGGGAATAATATGCAAAAGTGAACATTACAACAATATCACTGGTGAAAGGGAAAACATGAACATGATTGGTTTAACAATGATAACAGTCAAATAGAGTAAGGACTGTAGTGGTAACTCAGAGATAGTTTAACAAAAAAACACAGGCAGGCAAGAAGATATTTAGACTTTTTAGTTCAAACTTAAGGTTAAGAAGTAGGGGAACATAAGTCTTGAACATGTTCAAGTTTCATTTTAGCAATAACTATCAGGTAGTAAACTTAGCTTCCAAAAACTCATAAAATTACAGAAGTGCAATAATGAGAGATGAGTCTACTATAAGTCACTGAGAACTACGAGGTTTGTATTGGACATAAACATGTAAGAATCCAGGCATGGAGACTGTAGGAGAACTCAAAACAAAGATCAATAATTACCATTCATGACTTAATCGATTATCACTTAAGGAATCATAACAGAACATGCTAATTATAAAAGGTTGTCACATTAATCCAATATAACTATCAAATATGTCAAAACACATACAACATAATTATAATCTACAAAACTTAACATCGATATATCTAAATTATTCAGAGAGATGAACAAAAGAAAAGAGAGAAAAGGTGTTGACCTTCTTAAGGGCAGCTGACCAAACGAATTCTTTTGATGCTCAAAGATCCCATAAACCTTCAAGCTTGAACCAACAAAGAACTCGACAAAAGAGAGGAAGACAGTAAGAAAGGATAAAACCAGAAACCCTAATGTGCTTGGTGTTTTTTGTGCTTAGTGTGTTCAGTGTTAGGTTTTCTTTTGGTTTTTTATATTAGGTGAGAGTAGTGAAGACCCTTATATAGTGGTATTCATTGCCTCTAGAGTTTCATATTTCAAATTAAGATAGTGGGGAGTGATGATGAGTTGATTATGTGAGCATAGTCAGATAAAATTAGAGAGAATAAAGGGGAAATTGGTATTTAAGTTTACATGAGTGGAGAGGTATGAGAGGCTGAACATTGAAGCATAAAGAACCAACGGTCAAAACTCTAATACCCAGAGGTCATTGCATTGGACCTCGGGGTGTCGAATATTGATGATGAAGCCAACTAACATCTCCTACTAGCTTTGATTTGAAAGGACGAAAGAAGAAATCGGGCGAGTTTGAAGTTTCACCTTTTGGTCGGATTTCTTCAATTAGGGTTTTGAAATCAAATAGAGAAAATGGAAAGAACGACGGGACCACGACTATAGGAACAAAAGGAACAACTATGCATGCCATGGATTTGAAAAGTCAATAGCGAGTTGAAGTTTCATCTTTGAGGTTAGGGTTTGGATTTGGGAGATTTGATTTTTGGTGATGAAATAGGCAAAGGTTCAGTGGTAATCCTGGATATGGAGACAAACACGATGATATGAGGCTGATTTCATGACCTTGCACTAACTTGTTCAAGGTTTGTTGATCGATGGCATTAGGGCAGATGAGAGAAAAGAGAGAAGAAGGGGAAATAAGGGCGGCTGGGCAGGTAGGAAATGATTTAGGTTTTCTGAGGGTATTGGGTATCTTTGAGGTTAAAGTCGAGGGGAGGGATCTGGGTCGTTAGATCATTTGATCAACGACCCTGATAAATCGGGGTGTTACACATTTTGGAAAATCAATTTCGAGAAATTACGGGGACCGTTGGATCCGTGTGATCCAATGGCTGAGATAATTTCTTATAATGGTCGACATTAAACGGAAAATAGGATAATTTGTAACTGTTGATGATTTGAATCAACGGCTCAAATTGCTTGTGTTTGTTTTGTGAGTGAGATTAGCGGGTGACGTGACAGGTCGTGATTGGTTCAATGAGGATGGCATGGATTTCCAAGTTGCAAAGGGATGGGGTGTTTGGCCTGGGTTAATTCCGACATGGGCCTGGTATTTGGGATGGCTTTAGTTTAGGGAATAGCCATTTCATTTTTAATGAAGGAATTGCAATTGTAGCCTTTCGATTTTTAACCCTTTTAAACTCAATTTAAATAAACATAACAATTTCAATAAAATGTAGTGAAATTATAATTACTATATGTTACTAATTATTTTAATTAATTATCTATAAATGACACATATTTCAAATTATAGCACGAATTTCAAAATATATAGTAACCTAATTCATTGGAAATGAAGGAGTAATTTTGTCAAGTTATAAAACATATGTAATGTATATAAAAAAAATATTTTTATAATAGTAAATACATTTGTAATCACACAATATTAGTACTATGTGATTAATTTTGAAACTAATATTTAATTAATTTATAAAAATAGATATTCATTAATAGAAAAATATTTATAAAATATTTATTATAAATTGATAAGCGTGAATAAATTAATTTTTAAAGGGAGGGTCAAAATTGTCCATCAACAGTTGTCCCTCTTTGACCAGAGATGATGAAAGAGTTTTGGGGCAAAGAAATTGAACGAAAGCCAATTTTGTCCCGACTTTAGGCATGCATTGCAGGAGTGGCATGAAGATTATGAGTTGCAGGATTGATTATAGGAAGAATCTGGAAAGATTTTGGAATACTGGGCCAAATTTCTGCTTTGAATTGCTTACATACCTCGGGCTTAACGAGAATCAGGCCTCATGTAGTTCTGGAGTAGGGACTTTGAGGAAGAGACACTCGCAGGAATTGCTCAAGTATCGCATTGTGACGATACGGTGAGACGGAAGATTGGTCACTCATGATAGCTTGAATTTTGCGGCCTGGTTTGAATGATTTGAAATTTTGAGCTTGCTGGTCATCTTGAGCATGGATCTTGGGCTTGCTACTAGGTTGGTTGTCCCCATAAAATTGTAGTTCGGTCTGCTGCTAAGAAGTAGTTCCACGCGGCGGTGTTTGTTCCTTAAAAACAAAATAAAATACACACATACCAATATATTGTAATATACAATATAATAAGATGTGATATAAATGATGCAAGAATGATGATGTCTAGCTGCCGGCGAGCCGCTATTTGGGATTGGGATGATGCGATACTTGATCCTGACTCGATTTGTTAGTTGGGTTGTATATCATGATGCAGCTGTCAGAGAATTTTAAAATTGTCTCCGCTTGTTGGGAGAGCTTTGCACTGAGAAATGTCGCCGTTTGTTGGGAGAGCTTGATTTGCAGAGTGCATCTCTGCTTGTTGGGAGAGCTTGATTTGCAAAGTGCATCTCCGCTGGTTGGGAGAGCTTTGCACTAAAAAATGTAAAGTAATCTCCGCTCAGGAGCAATCGAAATCATGCCTAAAGTTGCATGAACAAAACATTAAAAAATTCAAGGTAATAGCAAATTGAAATATTTGCATGCTCAAGAGATACTCTTGACTGTGAAGCTAAGTTGCGGCTATCAATTGGCAGAACGTTGGTGACAAGATTTGCGATTGTCTATTCTGGCATTCGTGATTGATGGAGCGATGCTGAGGATTGCTTTTCGTTAGGGAAGTTTGCAGTTTGCTATATACAAGGGTCCAGTTGGTGAAGCCGACGTTCGAGTTGTACAAGGCGCTCCGATTGATTGAGCTGATGGTTTTCTATATATAGTGCTTCGATCGGTGAAGCTGACGTGCAATTTGTATAGGGTGCCCCAATTGATTGAGCAGACGGTTTGCTATTTATAGGTCTTTGATGAGTGAAGCCATTATGCGATTTGTACAGGGTGCTCCGATTGATTGGGCAGATGGTTTTCTATTTATAGATTTCTGTGTCAGTTGTCTGATTTCTAAGCACCTACAAAGGATTCAAGAGTTAGCCTTAGCTGTTCTCGAAAATTTAAATTAAAAGGAGGAGAGATAATCTTAGGCAAGTGGCGGGTCCGTAATTTGCCCCTGTATAGTCCCAGCGATTCTTTATTCCCCGCTGACCCTGCACTCAATGAAAATTTTGAGTAGGGGAGGGGGAGAAGTTGGTTTGCGTCGACCGCAATATTGATTTTCCCGGCCTTTGACATGATTGTGCCACAAAGTTAGGTAGATGGAACAGATTACTTTATATATATATATTTTTAGAAAATATTTTGAAAATACTTGTTTCTTATAAAGGCAAATGTCGTCGTTCCGGATTATGATATGTTACGAAAGGTTCCCTACACGCGAACATATCTCTTCGAGAACTTCATCCTGTTGTTGTTGATCCTCCATGGTGTCTCTAACAAGGCGGCTACTTGTTGTTGCGACTGCATCCTAATTAAGGCTAATTCATTACACAGGTTTCCTAAGGTTATGACCAAACCCTTTCAGGCTACCTACGTATCCGAAACGAAATCAAGTTTGAACGTAGTTCGTTGGATAATGATGAAATATGATGAAACGACTGAGCCTGACTCAGGCAGCCTACATATCCAAAATAAAATCAGGTCGGAACATAGTTCAATTATAACAGATGCTTAATGATGAGATTAAGAAATGAAAATGGCCGAGTCTAACTCAGACTGCCTACGTATCCAAGTGGAATCAAGCCAGAACGCAGTTCAATTACAAAAGACGACTGAATCCGATGAGGATTACCTATGTATTCCTTTATGAGGAAATCAAGTCGGTGTAGTTCCTGAACAATATACAATAGATGACATTTGGTTTTTCTATTACAAGATAAAGAGGGAGAGAGACTGAACCCTACGTGGGTTGCCTACATATCCCTTCGTGGAAAGTCAGGTTGAACGTAGTTCTGTTACATCAAAATCCTAACTCTATCTGTCTTCAGGCATAATATCTCTTGATTGCGTCTAAGTTGATTGGCTTCGTGCTGACTCTTCCATCCATTTCTTCTAATATTAGAGCTCCACCAGACAGTGCTTTGTGGACCACGTAAGGACCTTACCAATTCGGTGTGAACTTTCTTTTAGCTTCTTCTTGATGAGGAAAGATTTTCTTCAGAACCAATTGATGCGACATGAATTGGCAAGGCTTCACTCTTTTGTTAATGCACTAGCCATCCTATGCTGGTATAGCTGTCCATGACATACTGCATTCATTTTCTTTTAATGAGCATGAGTTGTTCTTGTCTGACCCGTATCCATTCTGCATCATCTAATTTTGCTTCTCGAATGACTCTTAAGGATGGTATTTCGACTTCTACGGGTATCACTGCTTCGGTGCCGTATACCAACATGTATAGCATTGCCCTAGTAGATGTTCTCATGGTGGTCCAGTAACCTAATAAAGCGAAAGGTAACTTTTTGTGCCATTGTTTGTGATTGTCCACTATCTTTCGTAGAATCCTCTTGATATTCTTGTTAGGTGCCTCGACTGCCCCATTCATTTGTAGTCTATAAACTGTGGAATTGAGGTGGACTATTCTGAACTTCTCGCAGATTTCCCGCATGAGGTCGCTATTGAGGTTTGCTGCGTTGTCAGTGATGATAGACTCTGGTATCCCAAATCTTCAAATGATGTTGTTCCGGACAAAATCTGCCACTATCTTCTTTGTAACGGCCTGGTAAATAGATGCTCGACCTATTTGGTAAAATAGTCGATGGCTACCAAAATGAAACGATGTTTGTTTGACATTGCAGGCTCTATGGGTCCTATCACGCCCATGGCCAGGCGGCGAAAGGCTAGGGTAAACCCATTACATTTAACTTATTTGGTGGAACCCAGATGAAATCTCCGTGAATCTGGCACTGGTGACACTTCTGCGCATAGCGGACGTTGTCACTTTCCATAGTCATCCAAAAGTATCCAGCTCCCAGAATCTTCTTGCGTAACGTGAACCCGTTCATATGGGGTCCGTACGTCCCTACATGTATTTCTTCCAATAGTCTGGTTGCTTCGGCAGCGTCTACATATCTCAGTAAACCTAAGTCTGGGGTTCTCCTGTACAAGACTTCCTCGTTGAGGAAAAAGTGGTTTGCTAACCTCTTGAGGGCTCACTTTTGACCATTAGTAGCATTTTCTAAGTACTCCTAGGTCGCAAGTAACTTCTTGATATTGTGATACCAAGGTTTACCATCTGGTTCTTCATCCACATGGAAGCAATAGGCATGTTAATCTCTGATTTCTACCTCGATGGGGTCGATGTAGTTCTTGTCTGGATGCTGAATCATGGATGATAAGGTCGAAATGGCATCTGCGAACTCGTTTTGAATTCTGTGGACATTTTTGATCTCAATCTTTGTGAACATTTTTCATAGCTCCTTCACGCAGTGCATGTACGGCAGTATCTTAACACTCTTGATTGACCATTCTCCCTAGGCTTGGTGGATCAGCAAATCGGAATATTCTATGACCAAAAGTTCTTTGATGTGCATGTCGATTGCCAATCTTATTCCAAGGATGCATGCTTCATATTCAACCATATTATTAGTATAAGGAAATCTGATCTTTGCTGATGCTGGATAGTGTTGTCCAGATTCTGAAATCAGGACTGCCCAAATCCTGACTCCATTAAAGTTTGTTGCTTCATCGAAAAACATCCTCAATCTAGGGTATGATTCCGCAATGTCTTCCCCGGCAAATAAAACTTCTTCATCGAGGAAATATGTGGTAAGTGGTTCATAATCCCCATCTACTGGATTCTCTGCGAGGTGGTAGCCTAAAGCTTGTCCTTTGATAGCCTTCTGAGTTATGTACACAATGTCAAATTTGTTGAGGAGAATTTGATATTTAGCTACTTTTTCGGTTGGCATTGGCTTCTAAACAATGTACTTGAGTGAGTCGAGTGGAGATATCAGGTGTGTGGTGTATGACAACATGTAATTCCTTAGCTTCTGAGCAATCCAAGTCGGAGCACAACAAGTGTGTTCTATCAAAGTATACTTGGCCTCGCATGGTGTGAACTTCTTGCTTAAGTAGTAGATGGCCTGCTCCTTTCTCCCAGTTTCATCATGTTTCCCCGACACACAACCGAAGGTATTATCCAAGACTGACAAATAGAGCAACAATGGTTTCCCTGATTCAGGGAGAACTAGCACTGGCGGGTTTGAAAGATACTCTTTGATTCTGCCGAAGGCTTTCTGGCACTCCTCTGTCTATTTTGTGGTAGCATCCTTCTTTAGCAGCTTGAAAATGGGTTTGCAGATTACCGTGGACTGGGTTATGAAATGATTGATATAATTCAATCTTCCCAAGAAACCCATGACATCTTTCTTTCTCTTTGGTGGTGGTAATTCCTAGATGGATTTGATTTTTATGGATCCACTTCTATCTCTTTCCTACTTAAAATAAAACCCAATAGTTTTCTAGCAGGGACTCCGAAGGCGCACTTTGCTGGATTCAGATTCAAATCATACCTTCTCAGGCGCTCAAAATATTTTCTCAGGTCATCCAAGTTCTCTGAACTCTTTTGAGATTTTATGATGACATCATCCACATACACTTCGATCTCCTTATGAATCATGTCGTGAAAGAGGGTCGTCATGGCCCTCATGTAGGTGGTGCCGACATTCTTGAGACCGAACGTCATAACCCTATAACAGTGGACTCCCCAAAGAGTGGTGTAAGTTGTCATCTCTGCGTATTTCTCGTTCATTAGGATTTGATGCTATCCAGCAAAACAATCAACAAACGACTGCAGTTCATGCTTCGCACAGTTGTTGATGAGAATGTGGATATTTGGGAAGGGAAATTGTCTTTCGGACTAACTTTGATGATATCCCGGTAATCCACATATATTCTGATCTTTCCGTCCTTTTTGGGCACTGGGACGATGTTGGCCAACCAGCATGGATAGTTGGTAACCCTCACCGCATTTGCTTCTATTTGTTTTGCCACCTCTTCTTTTATCCTCAGACTTAAATCAGGTTTGAACTTCTTGAGCTTTTGCTTGACTAGAGGTCTGGTAGGGTCAGTGGGTAGTCGATGCGAGATGATGTCGCTACTTAATCCTAGCATATCGTCATAGGACCATGCGAATAGGTCGACGTACTATCAGAGGAGCTCAATCATTTTTTTCCTTCTGCTCGGCTTCTAGGTGAATGCTGATTCTAGTTTCTTTCACATCTTTTACGCTTCCAAGATTAACTATTTCCGTTTCTTCGAGGTTGGGCTTATTCTGACTCTCTAGTTGTTCGATCTCCTATGGGAGATTGTCTGGAATCATACTCTGATCATATTCCTCGTAATCCAAATTGTTGTGCTCAACGATTTCATTACATGTCATAATCGCTGAATGCTGTTTTTTATTGGTTGGATTACTGAAAATAAAAGCTAGGTATAAATAAAGCAGTAAAATAAAGTTGTAATATTTAGGAAAAATATTCTTTTTATTTCATCAAAAGGGGAACGTCTTAAGCGTTCACAAGAGGCAAATGACAAAAAAGTACAGACATAGTACAAGCCTCAATTGACCGTTCTCTTTCAAAAGAAAACTTTTACAGTTCCATACTACCAAGACTCCCGGCGAACCAAAGATGGATTGGTTGTCTAATTATGCAGCTCTTCCCCTGATTCGGCATCCCTGATAGTCGGTGTCTTGATGTTAGTTCCGTCACAACATTCTTCAATCATATTCACGGACAACTTTCACATCTCGTCGATGATATCATCTTCGAGTGTTGAACTCTGTCCCAGAATTGAAACATGCTCTTGCACAAAAACCTTTTTCTTGGAGCTAACGATGTGAGTTTTTGCTTCTGTAGGCTAATATCCTATGTCAGCTCTTCCTTTTTTCCCACTGTGTTCAATTGATTGTTTGACCCCATCTGACTTGGCTCCCACCCTGCTCCTGGCTTGTATCTATATTTCATCATCTTCCTCATGGCCATCTTGGATCTGTACGGTGATTGCATTCTCAAATTATGTTCATCCTTCTCCTCCTCAATAGTCTGCATGATCTCAACATCATAGAAGGCGACTCCGTCTAGTCCCTCAATGAATGGGACAGCATACGCTAGATAGGCGGAGTGACCCCACTCACCGTGGACCACGATCTCTTGGTATTCTCACTAGAAATTTATGCATTGGTGCAAGGTAGACTACACGGCCCCTACCATATGTATCCAGGTCCTGCCTAGCAGCAAATTGTAAGAAGGGGAGAAGTCCATCACTTGGAATACTACTAGAAAGTTGATCGGCCCGATTTGCAAGGCTAGATAAATTTCTCCAATAACATCCTTTTGCAAACCGTCAAAGGCCCTCACCATTACGTGGCTTTCCTTGACCTCCCTCAAATGAATTCCCAACTCGCATAGGGTGGAGAGCGGAAACATATTGACTCCCGATCCTCCATCGACCAATACTCAAGATACCACTTTGTCCCCCTATTTGATAGTGATATAAAGAACCTTGTTGTGACTTGCGCCTTCGATAGGAAATTCGTCTCTTCTGAAAGTGATCATGTTTGCTTCTACCATTTTTCCAATTGTTGCGGCCAACGCTTCGCTAGTGGTGTTACTTGGTACACTTACCCCACTTAGCACTTTCAACAAGGCGTCTTTATGGCTATCCAAACTCATCAATAGATCCATGATGGATATCTGTGCTGGAGTTTCTTTCAACTGTTCTTCCATGGAATACTCTTTGCTCGACATCCTTTTCCAAAACTCTGCTGCTTCTAAGTCTGTTATGTTCCTCCTTGGAATTCGTTCTCTCCCTAAATTTCCTCGATTGACCTTTTTAGGGGCATAGCATCTCCCAAACCTAGTCATACCATGGGCTGCGACAGAGTCTATCATTTTGGCTTTTCCTTTTTGCTGATAGATCCATGGGACGGTTTTGTATTCCCGATATCTTTCCCCTTGAGTAGCATCGGTAGGTTTGTGTAGATAAGTTTGAACTGTCACTGTGGGCTTTAGTTGTACTGTAATGAAGGGAGCTTTTTGAGGAGGGATTCTTGCGGCTTCTTCATTTCCTATAGTGACAACAGTTCCCTTCAGGTCATATTCTTCGTCTAATATGATCATGTTAGCTCCATGGTTTTGATGATTTGGCAATGGGTTGCGGTTCACATTAGGTGGTGTTGGAGTTCACTAGATAGCTTTGCTCTTGATCAAGGTTTCAATTTAATTTTTTGAACTTGAAATAGTCTTCAGTATCATGCCCCAGTACATTGGAATGATACACGCATCTCGTAGTGGCATCAAAATATTTTGAGGGATGTTCAGGATCCCTTCCCTTGATTGGGTGTATCAATCCTTCTCTTCCTAACCTTTCAAACAATTGGGTCAGAGGCTCAGCAATCAGGGTATAGGTTCTAGGACCCTTTCCTTCAAAGTTGGGACGAGGACGTGGTGCATACACCGGTCGGTTTTGGTGAGTAGTGGTTTGGACAGGAACATATGGTCGTTGTGGATTTTGGTTGTTGTTGGCTTGAGAAGGGTTGTATTGTGGTTGAGGATAGTAGTATGGATGGGTATTATAGACTAGAGCGTAAATGGACAGTAGTGAGTGGCTGTTTGGGGAGTACGAGGTGCCTCCATGGGATGGGTTGGTTTGATAGTAGGGGACGACTGCTGAGACCTCTTCTTTCTTCTTCTTTCCGCTAATGATCGATCCTGACTGGATGGCCTTGCTGGTCGCTTCTAGTGCTGCCATAGATTGCACTTTACCAGACTTTATGTCATCTTTTAGGAAATCTCCCATCTTAACCAACTTAGGAAAATTTTGACCCATCATTCCTATCATATTTTCAAAGTATATTTCCTTCTGGGCTCAGATAAAGTACTTGGTTAATTCATTGTTGTCTAGTGGCGGTTGCGCAACCTTTGTCATCCACTATTGTGCATATTCTTGAAATGACTCAGATGATTTTTTCTGCTGGTTCACCAGTGCGAATCGGTCAGGAGTGATCTCTATATTGGATCGAAAAAGGTTCATGAATACCTCTGTCATATCTTGCCAAGTTCTCCAATTTCGTGGGTCCTGTCGGGTGTACCAGGCGAGTGCTTCTCCCGTCAGACTCCTTATAAAACATTTCATCCTTAATTTCTCATTTATCCCTATTTTGACCAACTTGTTGCAATAAGCCCTCAGATGTGCATAAGAGTCCCCCATCCCATCGAAGGTGTCGAGCTTTGGGGGTTTATACCCTATTGGCATATCCGCATCCGGGTAAATACACAAGTCCTCATAGTCCAGGCTTTCATTTCATCGGGCAACTTGGAGACTCTTCATTTGCCTTCTCAACATTTGCAACTGCTCGGATACTGACACTTCTTCCTTATGCCTAGCCTCTCTCTCCATCTCGGCGTATTGATCAATCTTATATGGCACCCTAACCATGATGGGTGCTATGAAGGTAGGTTCGGTAACGTCATATACAGAGGCAACGTACCGCTCGTGAGTAGCGTCATGTTCCACAGGTATGTGTTGGTTGGTGGTGAAAGTGACTCTGTCACAAGGAGTGGTAGTTGCATTAGTGGCAATAGGCAGGTTTTGTGATGTCTGAGGATATTGTGGTACGTAGGGAGTGTGAATAGGAGGGTTTGGAGGGTTAGCGGGTGTTACTAGGGGTATAACTTGAGTGGTGGGGGTTGAGGTTGGAGTGTTGTTGTTTTGGTGTGATGTTGAACAAAAATGATCTGGAAGTGAATCCAAAGAAGGGAATCTGGGTGGTTGAGGAAATGGTGTCACGGCCAGGTGCGCCAATTCTCTGATACGTTGTACCTGTTTCTCTTAAGGATTCCATTTCTCCATTCGGGCCACGTGCTCATCATTTCTAGTACTGGCATTTTCCCCCGATTGCCCCATGTTGTCAGCTACGACCAGAGAATATTCAGTTGGGTCTTCTGCAGCTAACATCTTTCCCGTAGACCTTATATTGTATGGTGGCTCCGCCAATTTTAGTCGACCCAAACCAACTTTTTTAGGGTAATAATAAAGCAAAAGAAAATAAGAAGAAAGAAAAGAAAAAGAGCAAGAGTCAGTTTCTTCATTTATGTAAGCGGGAAATCACATAGAGCAAATTATTCATGCATTACAGCTAGTGTGTTCCTAAAATTCGCAGGGATCTTTCATTGCTGGAGGTAGGCCTAATTCGCGGATGTTTGACAGACATTTAGACTTGACATATTTAGATACGAAGCAATTTTATTTTCATTGATAATTTGGACTGATACAAGTGGGAACAAGGATTACATCATAGAGTTGCATGGGCTTAGACAATTCGCCCTTTTGGAAAGTAAACGAGAGAACTACGAATAGGGGTACAAAGTGGGGAAAGGAGGGGAAATCAACCAGTTCTAATAACCATACCCTGAGTCACTTGTTGTGCCCTTCTCTTCTTCTGGCTCCTCTTCTGTATTCTCCTTCGGGTCTTCCTCAAACGCTTCCTCATCATCATTGAATTCAGACTCCTCCTCTGGATCTTCATCTGGTTCTGTGCTTGACTCTATCTGGTTGCATTGATGTGGTCACAAGATAGTGTGGCAGGATCTCACGGTAAATCTTAAAGCAACCATCGCATCCTCTAACCAAGCTATACCTTCTCTGTTCGAGCGGTCGAGTTCTTCTTCTTCGTTAATCTAGACGTAGTACTCGGGGGTTCACCATGAATTTTGACCCATAGGCATTGTTACCAGGTCATTCCACTCTTCTTGCAGTTTCCTTATCCTGAGAATTGGGATATGGCCATTGTAGTCATCCCCGTATAGTGTCGTCCTTGTCCACAGAGGCACATCTTGGATTATACCAAATTGTATGAGGACCCGCAGAGGTGAGTATGGTTGAATGCCTTCTAATCTGATCAACTCGATGAAGTACCTTTAGGAATTCCTAAAGATTGCTCTCCCACCTAACCAAAAGAGCTTCCAGTTGATCCATTCTCCTGTGAGATTGGTTAGTGTTTCCCTCCATTCTTCTTGTCCATGTGGGGAGATAGAGTGTATTATCCTTTCATTATGGCTGCAGATCATATTATTGACACCTACAAAGTAGTTGATAGTAGCCTCCCATTGGAAAAAGAGTTTAGTAGCACAGATTTGCAACAACAAGTTGCATCCTTTGAAGAAATTATATCCTCATGCACAGGCGGATAAAGCTCTCAGCACCTCGGCCAACACCATCGGTACCAAGGTAGCTTGAAGGTTTCCGCGGACGGTTGCCAGGACCACTAGTAACAGGTTGATGTTAATACAGCCCCTTCGTTGTGGGAAAACCAATAGTCCTAGAAGTGCCATTGCAAGAGTGATAGGCCTTAGGCTATCCCATGTTGCCTGGTCATATTGGAACTCCCCTGAATACCACTCATTGCTTTTAAGGGGCACAAACTTGTCGAACATCTGGTCGAGGCTCACCCATCCGTCCTCGATACTTCTGAGGCTTATGTTACTAGTAAGACCTAGAGCATCCAAGAACTGATAACTAGTCATAGTACTGGAAGCACTGTCTTTCTTCCGTTGAATGGAAGCTCAGTAAAACTTGTGACTTCCTCAAATGATGGTACTAGCTCACGGTAGGCAAATTTGAATACCACTTTAGTTGGATCCCAAAATTCTATCAGCAGGCGAGTGAGTAATCTGTCTGCTCGGATGTTCATCAATGCAGTTAATGCCCTTAGGTGCATCCAAACTTCATCTCCGTGTTCCCGATGAATATTCTTCCACCACTGTTTCAGCTTATGTGGTGCTCCTATTATCGTGCTAATTTCAGGGATGTTCTGGTTGATTTCCATTTTCTGAGGTGGGTAGAAGAAAAAATATTTGGGTAAGTGTTTGCTTCGGATCCGTAAGTGTCTTGTCATGTTTGTTTGTATGTCCACAGAATTTATGTCATTGGGTTCATAACCCTTTGACATCAGGGTGGCTTTCCTAATTGTGTGTTGGTGCCTAGGACCAACTCACCTAAGGTTTATGCAGTATGACCTACTTTCCTAGAGTAGAGTGTTTCCTACTTTTGAATTGGACTGATAACTGCGAGAAGTTATGTCAGTTGACTTGACAAAGACATTCTCTTAAACTAGAGAGTTTTGAAAAGAAGCTTTTGTCACGACCCAAAATCCATTAAAGGTCGTGATGGGGCCGGACACCGTTGTTAGGCAAGCCAAAAATAAATACTTAATTTGGTTCTCATCTTAATATTTTAGAAATCATATTTTTCTTCAATTAAACAGTAAAAGATGGAATCCACAGCATAAATAATAATATTTTACAACAATTTCAATACAGTGCAACCCATAATTGCCCTAAAACCCAGTGTCACAAGTGCATGAGCATCAACTAGGAAGTAAAATAAAATACGGCATCTGTATGGAATACAAATTGGACAGGAAAAATATAAGTACTCTGAAGGAGACTCTGCTGGCTGCGGATCGTAGTATAGAATGCATCTTACCTAAGTCCCTGCAATACCAGCGCCTCTGCGCCCACAAGGCCACTATATATATATATATATGTACCAGCACAAAAATTTGCAGCAAGTGTAGTATGAGTACGTAAATCAACGCGTACCCAGTAAGTATCACGTCTCACCTCGAAGAAGTAGTGACGAGGGGTCGACTCCGACACTTACTATGGGCTAACAATAAATACTGATATTATACTTAAGCATGGATTGTATGAAATAGATGTAAACTCAATAACAAGAAGTTAGTGGACAATTACTTTATTAATAGGATTTTTTTCCAAACTTATTCTCGTCATTTAACAATTTATATCTCAAGCCAAAGAAGAAATATCAATTATAATCGATTCCAAAGATTTATCATGCGCAAATTATGTCGAGGTTGTACGACCCGATCCAACATAATACTTAAACGGTGCACTGCCGAGGGATGCATCTATATGCTATCAATGCATTCGGCATGCTCCACAAAAGAGAAAACACATTAAACAACCAATTTAAGATTTATTAAGGGGCAAATATTTCAAGAATTTACAAATTCTCATTTAACGGTCAAGTAAATGAAGTTTAACCTTTTCAAAATTCCTCTATCGAGTTTTTAAATGTTTTAAATAATTAAATTAACAAGTATGGCGTAGACATCGCAAGTACAACATGATATGGGTCCTAGACTACCCGGACATAAGCATAATAGTAGCTATGCACGAACTCTCGTCACCTCGTGCGTACGTAGCCCCCACAAATAGAAACACAGAATAATTTGATTCGCCTATGGGGTTAATTCCCTCTTACAAGGTTAGAAAGGAGCCTTACCTCGCTCTGAAGTCCCATAACCGGCTCCAAAGCCTTTCCAACAACTCAAGTCGGTGCCCATCGCTCCACACTAATCAGTAAATGTGCAAATCCATAAATGTATACTCTAATACACATTATAATTCAATTTACAACAATTCCCAATTCCACTCGAAAAGTCGATAACATTGCCATCCGGCCCACGTGCCCGGATTCCGAATATTTTTGAAGATAAACATTACCCATAACCCCACGAACTCAAATATATAATTTATTCTCAATTTCATGCCCAAATACGTGGTCAAAATCCAAAACTATCCATTTCTAGGTTTTCTACCAAAATTTCAAATTTCTAGAAATATTCTTGCATACATCCATGTATAAACCTTGTATGTAACTCACAACTAGTAGAAATCACTTACCTCATGCTTGATGATGAAATCCCCTCTTCAAAAGCTCCAAAACAACCGCCCAGGCCGTGTGCAAAATGGGTGAAATGAACCCAAACCACGCTTTAAAAATGTTCTGCCCAGCCCGACCTTCGCACCTGCGGTGCCATGGCCTCATCTGCGGTCCCGCACCTACGACAGAAATCCTCGTAGTTGCGCCTTTCCCTTACCTGGCCAAGCTCCGCATCTGCGGACAAAAGGGACCGCTTCTGCGAGCCCATCCGCTCCTGCGACTACTGCTCTTGCATCTGCGGTCACGCGGGTGCGCCAGAAACTTCTGTACCTGCAGTGGCTGGGCTGCCCTCACTCTTCGCTTATGCGGCTCGTAGATCGCACCTGTGAGCTCGCACCTGCGGCTGGCCAAGCGTAGGTGTGATTATGACAGCAACTGGGAGCTTCAACTGTTGCTCCCAATTTCCAACTTGGTGTGAGCCTCGTCCGATTACCACTTGGGGGCCCCGCCCAAACATACCAACATGTTTGGAATCATAAAACGGACTCACTCGAACCCTCAAATCACGCCAAACAACATCGAACTCATGAATCGCACCCCAATTCAAGCTTAATGAACTTTAGAACTACAAACTTCTACATTCGATGCCAAAACCTTTCAAATCACGTCCGATTGACCTCAAATTTTGCACACAAGTCACATTCGACATTACCGAACTACTCCAACTTTCAGAATCGGAATACGACCCTGATATCACAAAGTCTACTCTCGGTCAAACTTTCCAAAAACCTTTAAATTTTTAACTTTCGCCAAATGACCCTGAAATGACCTACGGACCTCCAAATCAACTTCCGAGCGCACTCTCAATACCAGAATCACCATACGGAGCTATTCTCGTACTCAGAATCCTAAACGGACATTGATGACATTGAAATTCACTTCAACCCAAATTTATGAAATTCTTCCAAATGCCAACTTTCCACAATAGGCGCCGAAACGCTCCCGGGTCATCCAAAACCCGATCCGGGCATATGCCTAAGTCCAAAATCATCTTACGAACCTGTTGGAACTTCAAATCCTGATTTCGAGGTCATTTACTCAAAATCACACCTTAGTAAATTTTTCCAACTTAAAGCTTCCGGAATGAGAATTTTCTTTCTAAATCAACTCTGGATTTTCCCGA
This sequence comes from Nicotiana otophora, assembly GCA_000715115.1. Taxonomy (NCBI): domain Eukaryota; kingdom Viridiplantae; phylum Streptophyta; class Magnoliopsida; order Solanales; family Solanaceae; genus Nicotiana; species Nicotiana otophora. The sequence continues at coordinate 39,093 of AWOL01S0025869.1, read as the reverse complement.
AATTCAATTCCAACCACACGTACAAGTCATAATACCTGAAGTGAAGCTACTCAAGGCCTCAAGCCGCCGAACGATGCGCTAGGTCTCAAAATAACCGGTCGGGTCGTTACATTCTCTCCCACTTAAACGTGTTAAGAACTGCTCAGGAATTTGCCGAAATCATTGGTCAACACCTTGTGCAACTATCCATGATACCACAACCCAGTGGAGCACATTAGCTCGAGTCAATCTGAAAATCTTCCTCTTTATTTAGTCAAGTAAGTCTTAGAGTCAAATTCCAACATCCGGAATTCTAGACCAGGTTTGTTTCCAACATACGAACATTGTATCAATCACTATACGATGCACCAATGCATGATTGCATACCTTTGCTAAAATCACACCATGAACCGCATAAGTCACATGACCATAATAATATTCTCTGACAACAATAGCCAAAATTCCACGAATCCAATGCCCACAACACACTTCATGACACATATAAGCCATGTTCCAACTCTTGCAATACTGCCACGAAGGAAGAGATGTGTAGAAATTCATAACCAACTTATGAGTCAACGAATCATTGAGTCTCTCCTCTCGACAAGAACCATTACCTCATCATGAACCAAATAACGATATTTTCTCTTACATATGCCTCATATAAATCCATTCGCACTGATCCTAGGTTAAAACATCTCGTCTCACCCAGTATAAGTCGTTTAGGAAATAAGCCAACACAAACACTGCCAAAGGTCTCATATGATGCCACCATGTGCCAACAATCCACAAACTCAAATGTGGTACATAATAAAAATAAACTTCGGAAAGAACAATTCAACCTACGTAACTAATTATACAACCGAAAAGGTGTCATGAATCTTTCTCAGAAAATACGGGATAAAACACACGAGAATAGATATAGGGAACTGTGCTCAACATCATACTGTTGCGGTATGTCACCCGATCTACACATGATACTGTTGTGGCGTGCAACCCTATCCAATCATGATACCCGTGGCGGCGTGCCACCCAATCCAAACAACATATCTGTGGTGGTGTGCCACCCGATCCAACCATATACCCATGGCAGCGTGCCACCCGATCCAAACAATATACTCGTGGCATCGTGCCACCTGATCCACACATAATAATCTAAAGAAACCACACCTCGAGTTGCAATGCTCATACTCACGAAATACCCGAATATCAACCATAAGCACGCCAAGTGCATAATACAAATCCTGGGGAGACAGGTAGCGTCATACGCTATAAAACTCAAGCACAACTAAGGTGCGATATATGATCTGCATCTCGAGAGCCATCTTGCTCACATAACACCACCTCTATGCGGGACCTCAACACATTGTACAAATAATCAAGTCGTCTCACGACCCACATGGCACAATAGAGTATTATATGAATTAGTTGGCGACGAAATTAACATTCCACGCCCGAATACTCCTCCATAAGGAATGCTATGTTGAATGAACACACCCAGGCTAGTGTAGAATAAACATCCATATATGGACCCATCAACGGACCTCAAACCGATTCTGATCATACCATGCTTGGGAAAATAACCTCTCAAGGATCCAAAATGACCTCTCTCTTTTTCCTTGACACACAAGAACAGTCGTCGAATCCAGAACAAACTTCCACAATTCATAACCAACTTAATAGAGCGCCTTTCAGGCCTAAACTCTCACATTAATAATAGTACCAAATATCCATACTTGGTTTCAATCTTTAATCAATCAAGTGACTACATATCATACCTATACAATCTTCTCGTGGGATACGCTCCCACGACCTTCCGCACTAGGTAACAAGTCTTCACATCCATACCACCGGCCATACTAATGTTGTAAAGTAAATCAAGAAGTCGCAAATCAGTACAAAGAGCCTCTTACACATGACACCAATCTCAGGTGACGCTAAAGACAATACCAGCTTACTCTAAACATCTGAATTCATCCCTGATCATCCGAGCTTGTGACATTCTTGTCAACACCGAACCACAACCTTGATCCCCAGCTTCCAATTTCCCATGCCGCTCACTGCACCTAACCTGCCAATACTTGAGAGTATCAGAATTAGATAATAACCCCTAATCCACTAATAGGATAAACACTTCAGCATATAGAAACCTTTTACTTAGATCATTTCAGAAGAACTAATGCAACACGCAACTAAATTCCCAAACCGCAGAAAATGCAACCTCATGTTGTAATCTAAACTGCCATAACCCTTCCAAAAATCCCTTTACACAACAAAGACATATGAATCGAATACCTCCCAAATCAACTAAGTTGTGGTGGCGCTCAAGCCCAAGTGTACAACCATAAACCACATGTATAACTTCACGCTAGAGAAACTGGTCACTGCCATGACCGTGCTGATTCAACCATTGCCAACTGAGCCACTTCTTCTAATTTACTCAAAACGTGACCTAGAAATAATAATAGCTCCATTTAAAATATCAAGAACCCAAATCTGCATTCATCCTATGTGACCTTATTTCACGAGACCACGATGTCTCCAAAACCCATGAATCAGCTCATACCCTCCTTATGCACATATTCGCATCTTCAACTGGTACACTCATTCTGAAAATCCCTCTATGAATCTGAAGTTATTTTCTCCCATTCCTCCAATACCACACCGCAGACCGAAGATAACGTAGAACACTCCAAGCCACTTTTAATAATCCACTGCAAAAGCTCAATACTTAACCCTACTACTGCTCGAAATCCTTAGGCACATTCCTCAAATTCTTGGCTCAAATCACCACTGATGTTCTCTTTCCTTAGTCGTAGCAACCCACCAATATGCCGATAACCAGAAACCTCAAGAGTAGACAACCATGCAATCCAATCGTAGGCGGTGAGGGCTCTCCCACTTAAGCTTGAAGCTACCATTACATGAACCTGGAACCTATCAAGATTCGTTCTTCCTTACTGACATGACCTCGTGCAATCGACCCGCCAAATTCCTCGAAATCTTCCTGCTAACCATTTTATGAACGCTCTGAATCACTAGCCACATTTATATATTCGACCTCTTACCGGATAGCCAGTAAAATTCTTCGTAGAAGCTTCATCAACACCACGCAACAGTTAACTTGCTCATCGGAAATAACCCACATGTGGAAATTCCATGCCGACATCTTCCAACAACGCTGCACCGAGTATAATTACCACGAAACCAATAAACCATCCTGAGCATGTGCTCGTTCACCAGCTGTACAAGTCCGTTTACTCCTGATGGACATCAACTAAAGGTGCGACACAACATTCTAATCTAAAGTCATGTTGTATCCTTCTCCATACCATGCAACTCTTTTCTGTCGTATCCAACCCTTCTCCGTATAGAAGCCAATATTCCAAATTACGTTTGTAGACTTAGTCATTGTTCACCATGAGTTCCAAATCACTCTAAACTTTCCTCGACACGTGTAGCTATCCTACCACAAAACCCATCTGATACTATGCCACTCTCCTTTAAGCAACTACTCGACTTCTTCTTATCGCACTTGGCCTTCTAGAAACTTAACCGCGACAAGACACCTCCCAAATGTCTTTGATAATCCTTTGCTGTCCAGTTATCGAATTAAATCAAAATCTATCTCTGTAGCACTTGAACCAATCTATCTCTACCAACTTTAAACCTTTCTGAAGATCATCTTTCTCGAGCCATCAACAGTAGAAAAACCGATTCAATTCTGAAATCGCTACACCCCGTTATTTCTGACAAGCGCTCCTCCGGCACCATTTCACAATACCCCGCCCTGAAGGCGAGTTGAAGAAGACCACAACACCGGCGAACTTAACGCATCTAATCCAAGACGATGACACCACATCATAGATGAAAATTCCACCGCGCTCGAAATAACTAGTCTCGTTACTCCATCAATCTAAACCTGAATGTTCGTAGTCCGATTGCCTTTCCTCCGCTGGAAATAAAACACTGAACCTCTGAATCATGCACTGAGAAAAACCTCCTTTCAAGTCATTCACTGCCCCGACACATAGACAAGCAGAATCTTGCCATTACATCAATATTGTGTGATAACAACTCATGACTATCATAGCCATCTATGCATAGCCTCAAGACCATCGCAAATACAGCTACTGAGCTGAAATGATAGAACATCATTCCGCAAGGCGGCGACACTAACCCAATCGAATACACAAGGAGAAATATCCTACACCACCTCTGCAGTACCATTACAATTTCTTGATTCCCAGTTGATAACAAGCGCTTCACGTCCCATAAGATTGAATAGGAAATAAATTAACACATAAGCGTCAAAGGAATCAAATCAAACGATGAGGAATCAAGAAGGGAAGTGCTCCTATTAGCTCTGTAGCCTCTCGAAGATAAGTACAGACGTCTATGTACCGATCCGCAAGCCTGTACTAGACTCGCCCATGACTCGTGAGACCTAAGTGAACCTAGTACTCTGATACCATGTTGTTACGACCTAAAATCAATTAAAGGTCATGATGGCACCGGACACCGCTGTCAGGCAAGCCAAAAATAAATACTTAATGTTCTCATCTTAATATTTTATAAATCATATTTTTCTTCAATTAAACAGTAAAAGATGGAATCTACTGTGTAAATAATAATATTTTACAATAATTTCAATAGAGTGCAACCCATAATCGCCTCAAAACCCGGTGTCACAAGTGCATGAGCATCAACTAGGAAGTAAAATAAAATACGGCATCTGTCTGTAATACAAATTGGACAAGAAAAACATAAGTACTCTAAAGGAGACTCTGCTGGCTGCGGATCGTAGTATAGAATGTAGCTCAGCTAAGTCCCCGTAATATCTGTGCCTTTGCGCCCACAAGGCCGCTAGACATATATGTACCTGCACAAAAGTGTGCAGCAAATGTAGTATGAGTACGTAAATCAACGTGTACCTAGTAATTATCATGTCTAACCTCGAAGAAGTAATGACGAGGGGTCGACTCCGACACTTACTATAGGCTAACAATAAATACTGATATTATACTTAAGCATGGATTGTATGAAATAGCTGTAAACTCAATAACAAAAAGTGAGTGGACAATTCTTTTATTAATAGGAAATTTTACCAAACTTATTCTCGTCATTTAACAATTTATATCTCAAGCCAAAGAAGTAATATCAATTATAATTGGTTCCAAAGATTTATCATGCGCAAATTATGTCGACGTTGTACGTCCCGATCCAACATAATATTTAAACTGTGCACTGCTAAGGGTCGAACAACACGAACCATAAATGCATCTATCTTCAACCGAGGCATTCGGCCCGCTCCACAAAAGAGAAAATACATTAAACAACCAATTAAAGATTTATTAAGGGGCAAATATTTCAAGAATTTACAAATTCTCATTTAACGGTCAAGTAAATGAAGTTTAACCTTTTTACAATTCCTCTATCGAGTTTCTAAATATTTTAAATGATTAAATAAACAAGTAGGGCACAGACATCGCAAGTACAACATGATATGGGTCCTAGACTACCCCGAACATAAGCATAATAGTAGCTACGCACGATCTCTCATCACCCTGTGCGTACGTAACCCTCACAAATAGAAACACAGAATAATTTGATTCGCCTATGGGGTTAATTCCCTCTTACAAGGTTAGAAATGAGACTTACCTCGCTTTGAAGTCCCATAACCGGCTGCAAAGCCTTTCCAACAACTCAAGCCGATGCCCATCGCTCCACACTAATCAGTAAATGTGCAAATCAATAAATGCATACTCTAATACTCATTATAATTCAATTTACAACAATTCCCAACTCCGCTCGAAAAGTCGATAACATTGCCCCGGGCCCACATGCCCAGATTCCGAATATTTTCGAAGATAAACATTACCCATAACCACACTAACTCAAATAAATAATTTATTCTCAATTTCATGCCCAAATTCGTGGTCCAAATCCTAAAATATCCATTTCTAGGTTTTCTACCAAAATCTCAAATTTCTACAAATTTTCATGCATAAATCCATGTATAAACCTTGTATGTAACTCACAACTTGTAGAAATCACATACCTCATGCTTGAGGATAAAATCCCCTCTTCAAAAGCTCCAAAAATCTGCCCAGGCCGTGTGAAAAATGGGTGAAATGAACCCAAATCCCGCTTTCAAAATATTCTGCCCAGCGCGACCTTCGCACTTGCGGTGCCTTGGCCGCATCTGCGGTCCCGCACCTACGAAAAAAATCATCACATGTGCACCTTTCGCTTACCTGGCCAAGCTCCGCATCTCCGGACAAAACAGACCGCTTCTGCGAGCCCATCCGCTCATGCGACTACTGCTCTCGCACCTGCGGTCACGTAGGTGCGCAAAAACTTCCGCACCTGCGGTCACGCAGGTGTGCCAAAACTTCTGCCCTCACTGTTCACTTCCACGGCTCGTAGCTGGCACCTGCGAGCTCGCACCTGTGACTAGCCAAGCGCAGGTGCGATTATGACAGAAAGTGGGAGCTTCAATTGTTGCTCCGAATTTCCAACTTGGTCCGAGCCTCGTCCGATTTTCACTCGGGGCCCTTGGGGCCCCATCCAAACATACTAACAAGTTTGGAATCATAAAATAAACTCGTTCAGACCCTCAAATCATGCTAAACAACATCAAACTCATGAATCGCACCCCAATTCAAGCTTAATGAACTTTAGAACTTCAAACTTCTACATTCGATGCCAAAACCTTTCAAATCACGTCCGATTGACCTCAAATTTCACACACAAGTCACATTCAACATTACAGACCTACTTCAACTTTCGGAATCAGAATCCGACCCTGATATCACAAAGTCCACTCCCGGTCAAACTTTCCAAAAACTTTCAAATTTCTAACTTTCGCCAACCCTCATGTGCCATTGTGTGTGATAGTATACGACCAAGACTCGATTGGAATAGATGTGATGACAGTATATATAAAGTATTAACAAGCAAGGGTGTAACAGCAATATAGCAAATTGATCATAGAAAGTAGGTAATTGTAAAGAGAAAATAAGACATGTAAGCATGTAATTGCAGTTTTGATCATAATCAAAGCAATGTACAATAATCTAAAAGCCAAATCAGTCTAAATCTGCTAACCAAAACCTAAGTGCATATTTTCCAAGCAGAGTCGCCATGTTGTTGTACCCTATTTTGCAGTAGTCAAGACATGATTCAACTTGTGGTTTCTCTGTTGCTGATGAATTAGAGTCGCCACCTAATATTTAAAAGTATACTAGGGTACCTAGTTAATTACTAAGTCATGTTCTTTATTGGTCTGCTAACCGGTGAGATTATGGGTAAGGGTTCTTGTTCTTCTAAGGGGAACGTGTTAGGCACACCTTAAAATCTACCTGAGGTACTCCATAAGATTTAGACTAAGTTTGGAACCAATTATTTATAAAAGGCTTTGACTAGTGATAAAGAATGTTGCTTACTATATACCTAAGTATAGTATTGATAGAGAGAATGCGAGGTCTTAGAATGATATGAGTTTATGGAGAGGTTTATAAGATATATTGAAAGAGTTTTGAAATTGGTACATAAGTGGTCTAGATTTTATAGGTTTATAAAATAGGATTGAATTATGAAAATACTAAATTTGACGGGTTGCTATATATATAATACTAAAGGGATGTTTGTGAAAAAACATATCTTGAATTTACCTTAGATTCGGAGATTTGTTTTAAAGAAGGGGTTATTTACCGAAAATATTTCTTAAGGGTGACACTTTCTTGAAATTCCGATTTTGCCTTTGAAAATGAAGCTGAAATCTGATCTCCCCTTTTGAAATAGAGCTGCTATTTTGCTAAGTTATGGATTTGAAAATCTTTAAAGGAAATCAGGGTGAGTGAAAAATATAGTAATTAGCGAGCAAATTACAACTAGAAAACTAAGGGTCTACAATTAGCTAATTTTCTTTTTAAATCATATATTGTTTAAGGCTTGCCTATGTTTATACGATACTAAAACATGAAAGAAAAGCATGTGTTCTAATATATGAGTGTTATATACATGAGAGATAAAACAACAATGAATACATAACAAAAACAACTAACATTAAACTAGTAAAAGTAATAAACTAAATTAACAAGGCGGTAATAATGATAAAGGAGTTGAGGGAAAGAGGACTGGACTCTGTGATTGGGCCTCAAGAAGGTAGGCCGGACAGTAAAGAAAAGCGAACACAGCTGACTTTGGACTCCTGGACGCGGTTCAATAAGGCTGGAATTGGGCTTAAGTTCATCAAGAACTTAGAGACCCAAATAGATGTACATGTCAAAAATAAGAAGGTCATTAGACATATATCCCATATATATTTAACATATTCTAATAACAGATAATACTTTGATGTACATAACAAATCCACAAATAGTTAATTGAAGCAAGAACAAGATTAATATGGTAGAGGAAATTATACATTAATGTGGTTGCTTTATTTAGCAAATAATTCACATTGGAAACCATTCATTGTCATTAAACATCAAACCCTTAAAGAACTGAATGTGTCAATAAAATAAGAGCTAATGAGGGAACCCCACTCGAGATTGATGCTTCCTTTGGATCTCCGGACACTTCAAAATTCCGAAGGGACTCTAGGCACAGGGTAATGCTTGTACCAGGGAGGGCAGCCAACCTAGAGCCGAACCCCGCTCCGAATACCCTTAATCATTAACTACATATTTTCCTTACGGGTTTAAGTGCCAATGAGTCCCTTCCAATATAAACTAAGTACTAAGGTATTACCTACCACGAAATATATACTTTCCTTTCAATTAAAATAACACAAGAGAGTACAGATTACTATTAATACTAAATAGGGAACCACATATCAAGGAGACCTAAAGGGGGAGGCGGTGAGTTCAGAATACACAGATAAAAAGAGATTTCATAATCACACCATTGCAGGAATGAATCATTAAAGTATAACATTTTCAAATAGGTATTGATAACATTACTTATCACCGTAAAGACATCAAGGCAGATTCAAACCAACTGTTGTGGTCAGCTATTTCCACAGAAAGAATATCAAAGTCATGGGATTAAACGCTTATCATGATTATAATTTCACAGGTTCAAATATGGGACTCTTGAAGTCACAACAGGGTCATGCTTCTAACGGTATTAGCAAGTCAATATGTTCAGATAATATCAATAAAGGAGCTTCATATGGTTTGAGAGTCAAGTTCAACTTCAGGTTGAGAGTAAAGAGAAGGACTAAGCATCACTCAAAGCAGAACATAGTGTTACACAGTTAGGCAAGGAGACTAGCAACAGTCAGTCAACTGTTCATACGTAAGGTAAATAAGATAGTGATCTCATATAGGGAAAGGAGCTTTACACATTACAGAACCAAGTTGATCATGCAAATGAAGAAAGGAAATGGAAACATTGTATAAAAACAAGTTTAATTCAACATAAGTCTAGTTTAGCATCTAAGTATGGGGTGATCATGTTTCAATTCCTAGAACTATCAATTGACTATAACAGTATGTCTAAATTCTACTTTCATGGAAGATAAGCTAATGATAGACGCATGCCAATTTACAGAAATTCAGCAGGGGCTTAAAGAGATTAAGGACAGGGATGTATTGCACATATGTGTGAAGATATCAGCTGACTATGGAACAAATAAAATTAGTTGTGCAGTAGCTATTAGTTGACTTTAATAAATCATTACTTACAATGAGAAGAGGAAACTAGTTTAACCTTATAGAATATATATATATATATATATATATATACAGCAAAGATTCATGAGAAGAAAACAGCTTGATGCAAAAAAGATAGTTTCCTATGCATACAACAGTTGAGCATGATCATGAGAAAGTTATAGTGATAGCCTAGAAATTACCCTCAGAGTCAGTCGATACATATACAAAGAAGAGAGCATCCAAACACTCAGATTCTTTCAACTTGGTTAAGTGACATGGACATATTGTATATCAATTATGATTACCAAAAAATAAACCTGATCATAAACAAATAGGATGCAAGGAATAATATGCAGAAGTGAACATTACAACAATATCACTGGTGAAAGGGAAAACATGAACATGATTGGTTTAACAGTGATAATAGTCAAATGGAGTAAGGAACATCGTGGTAACTCAGAGACAGTTTAATAAACAAACACAGGTAGACAAGAATATATTTAGACATTTTAGTTCAAACTTAAGGTTAAGAAGTAAGAGAACATAAGTCTTGAACAAGTTCAGGTTTTATTTTAGCAATAATTATCAAGTAGTAAACTTAGCTTCCAGAAACTCATAAAATTATAGAAGTGCAATAAACAGAGAAGAAGTCTACCATAAATCACTAAGAACTATGAGGTTTGTATTGGACATAAATATGTAAGAATCTAGGCATGGAGACTGTAGGAGAAATCAAAACAAAGATCAATAATTACCATTCATGACTTAATCGATTATCACTTAAGGAATCATAACAGAACATGCTAATTATAAAAGGTTGTCACACTAATAAAACATAACTATCAAGTATGTCAAGACACATACAGCATAATTATAATCTGCAGAACATAACATCGACACGTCTAAATTATTCAGAGAGATGAACAAAAGAAAAGGGAGAGAAAGGTGTTGACATTCTTAGGGGAAGCATGCCAAACAAATTCTTTTGTTGCTCAAAGATCCCATAAACTTTCAAGCTTGAACCAACAAAGAACTCGACAAAAGAGAGGAAGACAGTAAGAAAGGCTAAAACCAGAAACCCTAATGTGCTTGGTGTTTTTGGGCTTAGTGTGTTCAGTGTTAGGTTTTCCTTTGGTTTTTTATATTAGGTGAGAGCATTGAAAACCCTTTTGTAGTGGAATTCAATGCCTCTAGAGTTTCAGATTTCAAATTAAGATAGTGGAGAGTGACGATGAGTTGATGATGCGAGCATAGTCAGGTAAACTCAGAGAGAACGGAGGGGAAATCGGTGGTTGAGTTTACCTGAGTGGAGAGGTATGAGAGGCTGAACATTGAAGCACAAACAACCAACAGTCAGAACCTTAATACCCATAGTTCATTGCATTTGTCCTCTAGGTGTCGAATATTGATGATGAAACCAGCTAACATCTCCTGATCGCTTTGATTTGAAAGGACGAAAGAAGAAATCATACGAGTTTGAAGTTTCACCTTTTGTTCTGATTTCTTCAATTAGGGTTTTGAAATCGAATGGCAAAAATGGAAAGAGCGACGGGGCCAAGAATGTTAGAACAAAAAGAACAACCATGCATGCCATGTATTTGAAAGGTCGGTAGCGATTTGAAGTTTCATCTTTGAGGTTAGGGTTTGGATTTGGGAGATTTGATTTTTGGTGATGAAATAGGCAAAGGTTCAGTGGGAATCCTGGATATGGGAGACAAACAAGATGATTTGAGGTTGATTTCATGATCTTGCACTAATTTGTGCAAGGTCTGTTGATTTATGGAATTAGGGTAGATGAGAGAAAAAAGAGAAGAAGTGGAAATAAGGGCGACTGGGCGGGTAGGAAATGATTTAGGGTTTCTAGGGGTATTAAGCGTCTCTGAGGTTAAAGTCGAGGGAATGGATCTAGGCCATTGGATGGACCATTGAATCTGTATGATCCAACGGCTGAGATAATTTCTGATAGTGGGTCGAGATTAAACGAAACATAGGGATAATTTGTGACCGTTGATGATTTGAATCAACGGCTTAGATTGCTTGTGTTTGTTTTGTGAGTGGGATTAGCGGGTGACGTGGCAGGTCGTGATTGGTTCAATGAGAATTGCATGGATTGTCAAGTTGGAAAGGGATGGGGTGTTTGGACTGGGTTAATTCCGACTTGGGCCTGGTATTTGGGCTGGTTTTGGTTTAGAGAATAGCCACTTCATTTTTAATGAAAGAATTGCAATTGTAGCCTTTCTGTTTTTAACCCTTTTAAACTCATTTTAACTAAACTTAACAATTTCAATAAAATGTGGTGAAATTATAATTACTATATGTTACTAATTATTTTAATTAATTATCTATAAATGACAGATATTTAAACTTATAGCACTAATTTCAAAATATTAATATAGTAACCTAATTCATTGGAAATTAGGGAGTACTTTTGTCAAATTATAAAACCTATGTAATGTAGATACAAAAGTTATTTTTATAATAGTAAATAAACTTGTAATCACACAATATTAGTATTGTGTGATTAATTTTGAAATTAATACTTAATTAATTTATAAAAATAGATATTCATTAATAGAAAAATACTTTTAAAATATTTATTGTAAATGTTTAAGCGTGAATAAATTAATTTTAAAAGAGAGAGTCAAAATTTGATGTCAACACAAGGCTCACGTGGTGATATAAGGAAGATTGTAATTGTGACTTGTGAAATGTGATTATGATGTATGGTACCTTGGTTGTGATTCTAATCGTACATTCTATGTCGGAACGGTTTGTTATTTGAACGGTTATTGTTCTTCCTTAGATTATTTCACTTTTATTTTGATTGTATTTGGTTATCTGTTGTTATTATTGTGTTGGAACAATTGTGGCTTATTGTGTGATGCACTCTATGTGATTTGTTGTATTGTTTTAACGTGCCAATCTGTGTCTCCGTTGTTACTTGGTGAGTTGATTGTCAAGATGAATTTACTTGCATAGAGTCATTATATCATATTTTATTGAGATGTTGGCAGCACAATGATTTTAAATAAAAGAACTATTGACATACTTTATGTTATGTGACTCTTAAGATAGAACTCGTTATCTCAATTAGTGCTTTACTATATTAAATAGTTGTCATATTTTACATTAATTGGATTCTCAAATTAAACTCATTATCCTATTTAATATTTCACTATACTCAAAATTGTTATCACGCTTTACTTTAACAAAGTCTAAATTTGATTCGTTAATTTATTTGATGTTTTACTTTGTTTTAAAACGTTACTTTACTTTACCTTATTGATTTCTAAATTAAACTCATTTGATACTCGATTTTTGAATACATTGTACTTTATTTTACTTTATTTTATTTCTTAAATAAACTCATTATCTCATTTGACGCCTTACTTTATTATAGATTGTTATCATTCCTTATTGTATTTAAATAAATCTCCTGAACATTTTATTTGTCATTTGACACGGATACAATGTACATGATAGTATGTGGACTTTGTCGTGCGAAGGTATCGATAATGTGGGCAAGAGGTGACATGCGTATAAGATTTGTAATTATGGCTTATGATTTGTAGTTACGAGGAGTGGTGCCTCGGGGTAATTCTTGTTACAAGTCATGCATTGGGAACAATTTGATTACTTGAATTGTCATTTGTTTCCTTAATTGAGTTCATTAGTGTTTCATCTGTGTTCTGATAATGTTGCTGCTTTATTACCCATTTACTTCTTGTTCTCATTCGTGCTTCTATTTTTTCATGTTGGTTTTATATTAATAATTTTTTCGTTGTTATATGTCACGCCCAACCTCGGGATGCACGATCGGCGCTCAACCGAGTGAACCTGATCGAGTAAGCTTGTAGATACTTTCTACCCAACTCACCCATGATCAAGAGAAGACATGATTTCATTAATTAAACAGTGGGAAGTTTATATATATATAATACTAAATCGTCTTATTCGTTACATCATATTAAAGTATAAAAATACACACATTCTTTTGATTCGAGTAAAATAAGAGATCAAAACACAACATCTGTTTGACTTTTCTAGCACCCATGTACAACCCACATAGTGTCTACGGAGCCTCTAAAAGATACAAAAGAGTGTTATGATAGTGTCGGCAATAAGGCCTCGGTTATACCTCGAGGCGTGATAATAATATGAACAAAAGATACAATACGTGATGAAGTGGGGCTCACCCAGTCTGCTGGGAAGAGGATGTACCACTATCGCTGACCAACACTACCGTCTATGGAACCACCTGCATCCATTTAAAGATGCAGCGCCCCGGGTAAAAGGTACGTTAGCACTGTCAAATAGTACTAGTATGTAAAACTAAACACCATCTCAATAGAATGAATAATAATACAAGGGGAAACAGTCAAGAATTCAATAAGAGCTTCAAATATCATTAAAATATCAAGTTAAGGATCACATAAGTTTTCAAGTCATTTTCCCTATTATTAGGTTGGGTGATCCTTAGTGCTGATATACCATAACTCACAATACCACTGTATTCTTATACGGAGTCCGATCATTACCCGATCGGCTAGGTCGTCTCATTTGAGACATCAACCATACAACAATTTCAATTATCATTTTCAGCACAGTCACCACCATGTGTGCAACATGGCATCCTATCACGGCCCGATCGGCTAGGTCGTCTTCCCCAAGACATTACCTTTTTCAGTCAATCATCTCACATCATACTTCTTTCATATCCTTTCGATTCATTGGCACTAATGGTCACAATTATAAAGTCATTCTTGGCACTTGGACATATTTCATAATTCCAGTTCCCTTTTCCATATTCAAACATCATTATCATTATCAACAACAATAAGGCTTTTTACTCAAGACATTAAATTCACATAAGAGCAATTTGGGAATCTTAGGCACACATACATTTTGGCATAACAACATTGATTTCGATCTTGACTTGAAATCTTAACATTCCTAACACATATTTCACATTTTTTAACACATCCTCAAATGGCAAGATGAAATTATGAAGTATTTAGAATAAATATTGAACATACATCCTTCAACACAAATACATTAGGAATAGCCAATTCTATAATGATCAATTTGGGACTTACACCAATTACATGAACACCGTGGGATTCGATTCTAAGAAGAAGGGGGTTTAGCCAACATACCTCAATTGAGATTCCTTAAACCTTTAAAACATTCCGAAATTCTTAGCAACTTCAATCTATTTTATAAATATAACAAGTTGAACCAAAATTAGGAAGATGATCATGATTCTAGCTCATTTGAGCATATTATCAAACACTAGGTGAGCATTAATGTTTTAAGGACCTTTGTGGAAGATTCTATCATTCCCCAACCCATTCTCTATCATTTTTAGCTCACCACATTCCCACATACTTCAAGAATATATGCATGCAAGACAACAATCCCCACACCCAATAATTGTCTCCCTAATTACCCCATATTTTGTACATTTTCAAAATTAAGAGCTAGGGCATAGATTCTTACCTTTAGGATGAAGACTCCTTTTGTTAATCCTGAATGATTGAGAAAGCATTAATGTATAATAAGTTGAGGTTAGTCCCCCACTCTAACAACTCTCTCTCTCACTCTAAACATACTTGAAATGTGCTCAAAATAAGCTATGGCATATGTTTTAACGAGGTAGGGTCGGGTTTTAAAACCTCAAAAATGAAGCCCCAAGACAGGATCTGTTGTTGCATATGCGACCTCAGAGTAGATATGCGGTCCGCATATGGGCCGCACAAATTGGGTGCCAAAACTTGAAAGAAACTGACTGGGTCTGCGGTCACTATGCGACCCGCAGACCTGTTTTGCGGTCGCATAATGTACCGCAGAACCTTCTTCCATAAAACTCTAAGGCTAATTGTGCGACAAAAGTGCGGCCCGCGAAATGGTTATGTGGTCGCATAATGGGCCGCAAAAATGATACCAAAATGACACAGAAAAATTGCCTCCCTCTACAACCATTCTGCGGCCCGCAGAGTGATTATGCAGCCAACGAATGGGCCGCAGAGTGATTATGCGGCCGATGAATGGGCTGCAGAAATACCTATTTCTGTAAAATATTTTCCTTCAACTCCCCAGTGCACTGTTCAATCCAAAAAGTTTGAACCGCGGTGAGCTACGCCTACCCCGGCATCACGGAACCCCGGTTTTTTAGGAAAATTTTTACGTGGCCTTACATTAGCCTTGCATTGATGTTCTTTCCATTTCTAGCTTTATGTTAATATCTTACATAGGTTTGTTTGTCTAGTGAGTGTCTCGACTTACCTCGTCACTAATCCACCGAGGTTAGTCTTGATACTTACTAGGTACCATTGTGGTGTACTCATGCTACGATTCTACACATTTTTATGAAGATCCGGGTATCTTTGGATCATATTACTTTTGAAAGTTGTGTCTACGGCTGGAGAATTCAAGGTATAACTGCTTGACGCTCGCAGGCCTCAGAGTCACCTCCCGATATTATCTTTACTACTGTTTATCTTCATTTCAAAGTAGTATTGTACTTAGATATTCTAATGTATTTCAGTAGAGTTTATGACTCTGTACTACCTGTTTTGGGTTTGTTTGACAATTGTTCAATTTTAGTTACATTATTTCATTATCAATTTATTGCTTATAAAATTAAGTTGGTTAATTTTGTTACATCTTATCATGTGTTAGGCTTACCTAGTCTTAAAAACTAGGTGTCGTCATGAGTACCTAAGGTAAGATTTTGGGGTCGTGACATGATGGTATAAGATCTCTAGGTTCATAGGTTCTACGAGTTATAAGTAAGTTTAGTAGAGTCTTGCAGATCGGTACGGAGACGTCTGTACTTATCTTCAAGAGGCTACAGAACTATTAGGAAATTCCACTTCTTTCATTTATTATCATGCAGAATTGATTCAGCTTGAAGCGTATATCTTATATTCCTTCACATTCGCTCGTATATGATGTTGCTCACTCGGTATTAGCTATGCCAGTTTGTGATGCTGCGTATGGGCTACGAGGGGGCCATGGATGCTTGATCATTGTCTCAAGGTGTTGTCTAGATTAAGGACGCATATTTATTGGTAGATCCTTCAGTTGTTCACGTGTGGGATGCAGCATGTTCTTATATCTAGTAGGTGAATACAAACTTGGGAGGATTTAATTGATTTCCTAGTCGTTGTGATCGTTGTAGGGTTATGAGAGAATGTTAGTTTGAGGCTAGCTGGTGGTATAAGAGGTTTAGTGTATTGTATGTGACTTCTATTCAGTGGAAGGTACATATTATTATTCAAGGAACTTGAGGAGGCGGGTTTGACTGTCATCGGGATGGATATGCGCTTAGTAGATGATTTGAGGTATCTTATTGTTGGTGTTATACGAGCTTAATTAGGTTGATATTGTGGATCATCGAATGTTATGTCTTATGGATTTGCGCCAAGTGGTGGAGTCTGCTTTCGACGATCAGATTGCATGGTCATGTGTTATATTAGTTCTGGTCTGAAGTGTATATGTGGTATTGGAGGGTTCCCCGGAATTATAAATTGCTAAAATCTGAGATTTGCATGGGATAGTGTTGAGACTTGCAGTATTTCGGTATCATTATTAACTCTACATTTCAGCATCAGAGAGGTTATAGAAACAGCTTCAGACTCATAGAAGGTCTCTTCAAAATGGGTATCTCAATTGTGGCATTATTGGGTGCTTCAGAGGAAATACATCGGTTTATGGTCTTTCAGACGATGTGGTTCGTGCTAGGATCTCTTACCATGAGCTTTGGTTTAGGATCATAGAGTACTGGCAGGGAAAAGTGTTAACCTGAAGGCAAGTCGTGGAGGATTCGAATAAATGGGTCATCTTGGTGGTGTTGTGGCTATTGGTTACTTTGGTGTGGTGATGTTGTACCGGCGGTTTGTGACAATACTCTTGGGTTTGATGGCTTGCATGATTTATTTAAGTTGGGGAAATTTAGTTCTGATGGCTTGGTAATGTGCGGACAGATTCCGAAGAGTTCTTGATGGCGTCGACCACGGCTTGGGCCGGATGTCTGCTACCGGCATAAGGAATATGTTGCATGTTATGACTTTCTCT
The DNA here is from genome assembly GCA_000715115.1 of Nicotiana otophora. NCBI lineage: Eukaryota > Viridiplantae > Streptophyta > Magnoliopsida > Solanales > Solanaceae > Nicotiana > Nicotiana otophora. Next base: position 21,370 of record AWOL01S0025869.1, on the reverse strand, counting down.
TGTATGAGGTTGCGAGTTCTAGATACCAGGGATGATTTCAGATGTTCAGAAAAATGCTAGCATTATTTGATACCACCTAAGAAGGGTGCGCATATCAGAAGGCGCACTGTGTTTTGACTTGCGGATGCTTGACTAGTATTACGGTAATCGCCTAGTTGATCAACTGTTGATGTTTAGATTTTTCTATGTGGCACGAAATAATTATGGAAGTATTTCTTGTGGGACGATCCTGTATGAGTAATGTGTTAGTCATTTGAGTAGTGTAGTCGGGATCGGGTATTGAGACTCTGGTATTCTAGGGATTTGAGGACCAAGAGGGTTCTCATAGGGAGATTGTTCCATGGTTGTGAATAGTGAAGGTATGTTAAGAGGTTGACGACTGATTGTATGTGTTATGGATAGGTTATCGTGGGATTTTCAGAGATTATCTACCTATTTTGGGGGGGTCGGAATTTCTTTAGAGGCCTCTTGTAGGCCTAATGAGAATGTGTGTTTTACATCGGGTCGGATTTGTTTAGTCATTATAACTACTTTTTAGAGTGGCACCCCCTGTTATAGTTGATCTTATTTGTATTCTGATGTGTTCCATGAGTTACTCTCCTATGCTACATGGAGTTGTGAGATTTTTGACTAACTACACACATGATGCGGCTATGTTCGGGCTTTGTGGCAGAAATCGAGCGAGATGGCTCTTGGGGTGTTGCATGGTTGACTGTGTCTTGGTCATGGTCTTTCTGTTAAGGTATATAGTGATGTATGTATATCCATGGTTATGGTTATGTGCTTCGTATGTTGTTGTTGATATGTATATGGTTATTGATTGAGAGCCCTATAGCTCGATGTAATCCATATGGACCGGTGTTGGGATTGGGTCATGCATCGCAACGGGGTTATGTTGGGATATGATCCCTTGTGCTTATTTCGTGTGTTTCTTCCTCCTAGCGTGAGGGGTTCATAGGATTGTGCTTCATGGTGGTATCAGTTGAGCTTGCGAGACAGTCCTCTCATTGGATTCTATTTCCATCGTTGGGTACATCTAGTGTCACGACCCGGAATCCCAATGTCACGACCCTAGTTTCCCTCTATAGGATGTCGTGACGGCACCTAGTCTCTAATACTAGGTAAGCCTAACACTTACTGAATTAATAGAAGAAATCAGCTATCAACCGAAGAATATGAGATAAAAACCTTATATACAATTACAATTCCCAAAACCGGTAGTACAAGTCATAAGCTCTACTAAGTCTGCTACAAAACCTCTAAATACAATTGTTTCGAAATAGAGATAAAACAGTGCAAGTACAATAACAAAAGGTGACTTTGAGGCCTGTGAACGCAGCAGCATGTTTACCTTGAGTCTGCACTACAAGATCCGTATAGCTAGCTAGCGATCGACTGACTCCGAATTACCTGGATCTGCACAACAATGTGCAGAAGTGTAGTATGAGTACACCACAGTGGTACCCAGTAAGTATAACCTCAGTGGAGTAGTGACGAGGGACAGTCAAGACACCTACTGGACTAGATAACCTAAACCAATATAGGTATAGAACTAACAGAGTATGATATCTCTACAGAACTATGCATAATGACAACAATAATATGGTGCTTGCAATAGGAAATAGAAGCAAAACTTAGCAACGTGAACCACCAGTAATAACACAGTTTAAATCCGGTGAAAAACAAATAAAGTAAAGATAAGTAGCAACTTGATAAGAATAACCGCTTTCGCACCAGGTTTATTCAATAATCCCCACGAGGTACCAAACCTCAAAACTCACACAATTCACGGGTCCCAATTCATGAACTCTAATCACTTGGCATCTCGTGCCCTCATTGCAATTGATAACTGCATGGAAGACTCACGTGCCAATAGAACAATTCTCATATATAATACAAGTAGACGGAGTACGTACAAATGATTGGTAGCATCAGTGTTCATCTTCTTAAACCGATAGGGTGATAAAATACGTGTATACTTGTGCAAGTGTTCTACCACAACTAAAGTCAACAAGTAAGAGTAGAGACAATGAATGGCACATAAGAAACGATCATCACGAAATGTACACAGTATAACTCACATAGGGTAGACACACCACTACACAAATAACAACAATAATAAAGCCCACAGGCCATCACAAGTCATCACAAATCAATCCCCGACATAGACCATATTGTCTCGCCACGTGCGCAATAATAAAGTAAATGCCCGCCTTGTCTCGCCGCATGCGCATAATAATATTCCCACCTTATTTCTCCACATGTGCAAACCCACATATATAGCCTGCCTTGTCACGCTACATGTGAAAATACCAATAGTAACAATAGCACGGTAACAATCTCATGCAAACGCCCAAACAAAACCTCCTAACAATATCACGTGCCAAAAACACAACATCACAATAGAATGACTTTCACAACATGTGCCCATATTCCATAACATTTCATCTACACAGTGTCAATACCACAACCGTGCATAGCCCTCGGCTCAACAAACTAAGTACAACAACAACAACAATAGCGCGAGAATACGAAAATTAAAACAACTCAAGAGCTTTGGATCACAAAGAAGCGGTAGAACGAGCTCACAAAGAATAAATACAGTAGGGAATACTAGTCTCAATAAGAATGGCTCAATAAGGGAGAAACAATGTAACAAATGATTCCACAAAAGTAAAATTCGACAACAAGGGAGATATCATGAGTCAATAATTCCAAATAAGGGTGAGGCAACTACAATAAAGGATAACTAAACTTCATTTAGGGTTGAGAAATTACGAAGAGATGCAATAAATTCAATTAAGGATAAGCAACGAAAAATATAATCATAACCTTAAATAAGGATAGACAATTACAGAAGAGATAATAATAATTTCAATTAAGGATAAACAATTAGGAAAGGATAGCATGCAAATTGAAGAGGCAAAGACCTCAGTTAAGGCACACAAGAGTCAAATAGGCAATAAGGGTGGAGCATGAAGCAATTAATTCCAATCAAGACATGTAGAGGTGAAAGTAGTAACTGGAGAACTTAACATAACAAAACAACTTCATATCTAATGAACATAAGAACTTAAGAGACCTAAAGGTCAACTTTCTACAAATAAGCTTGAGCGCGTACTCGTCACCTCGCGTACACGGACTTTACATGACACAATTAGCACCAAAGACTCAAATCCTAAGGGGTAGTTCCCTCACACAAAGTTAGGCAAGATACTTACGTCAAAGAAGCTAGACCGATACTCTAAAATGGCCCTCTCAAGTGAAACAACCTCCGCACGGCTCAAATATAGCCAAAATAACTTCAATCCATAAATAAAACTCATAGAAAATAATTTTTGATAATAAAACTTCAATCTTTAATTAAAACTAAAAAGTCAACACAAAAGTCGAACCCCGGGCCCGCACCTCGGAACCCGATAAAATTTACAAAACTCGAACACCCATTCTGATACACATTCAACCATACCAAAACTATGAATTTCTGACATCAATTCGTCCTTCAAATCATCATTTTTCATTTTGAAAGATTTCTTCAAATATTCCCATTTTTTCTCAACTCAAAACACTAATTATAAGATAAAAATAAACATGGAATCATGGAATATAATAAATTTCAGGTGAAAAATACTTACCCCAATGATTTGCTTGAAAAACCCACGAAACATCTCCCACAATCGAGGTCTAACTCTCAAAATATGGTAAAAATGGCCAAACCTTCGATTTTGAAAAATATATTCCGCTGCTGAGGTGTAACACATCGCGATCGCGAAAATTCGTATGCGATCACGAAGAAGAAATCATTAGCTTCCAAGAAAAACACTACGCGAACGCAGACGAAGGAAGAGAACACGACTCATCACTGCCTCACACTACGCGATCGCGAACATGGCCATGCGAACGCGAAGAATAAAACACAGGTCTCCCCCAGCACGTCGCCCACTATGTGATCGCGAAAGAGCCCCTGCGAACGCGATGAAAAGAAACTCATACTTACGCGAATGTGGGCCACCTACTGCGAACGTGAAGAAGGAAAAATGGTTGTTAACAAAACAGGCTACGCGATCGCGAAGAAGAAGTTCAGACACCAGCAACAACCGTCAAATAACATAGAGAAATGGCCTGTAGCCTATCCAAAACACACTCGAGGCCATCGAGAGCCCGTCGAAACATGACAACAAGTTCCATAACATAACACGGACCCGCTCTAGGTATTATATCACATCAAACAACGTCAAAACTACGAATCTCACCACGAATCGAACTTATGAACTTTCAAATCTTTCAACGTCCAAAACCCGTGTCGAAACATACCAAATCAATCCAGAATGACGTCACATTTTGCATGCAAGTCCCAAATGACATAACAGAGCTAATCCAACTCTCGGAATTGCATTTCGATCTCGATATCATCGAAGTCAACTCTCGGTCAAACCTCTTAACCTTCCAAAATTTTAATTTTTGCCGAAATACTTCAAATTACCCTACGGACCTTCAAATCCAAATCCGGACGCCTGCCTACGTCCAAAATCACCATACGAAACTATTGGAACCATAAAAATACTATTTTGTAGTCATTTACTCGTAGGTCAAATTTCGGTCAACTCTTATCGCTTAAGCTTCTCAAACGCGAATCCTTCTTCCACATCAATACTGAATCATTCGAAGTTCGAACTCGACTACGCACACATGTCATAACATATAATACAGAGCTGCTCAAGACCTTAAACCACTGAATGGAGCGCTAATATTCAAAACGACCGATCGGGTGGTTACACCCAACTCTGGGTCATGATGGCACCTAACATCTACTTGCTAGGCAAGCCGACGTGAAACAAACAATTTACCGATTTTAACAATTGAAAACAAAAATATTAACAATGATAACGATAAATGTCTAAAGTAGATTAATATAACACCGATCAACGAAATCTAAACATATCCTAGAACCTGGAGTCACGAATATATGAGCATCTAAAGTGCTACAAACAAGGTCTTAACAAAATACAATTATTTTGAAACTCAATAAAACAGTAAAGATATAAGGGAAGGGGACTTCAGGGTTGCCGATGTCGTGCAGCTATACCTCAAATCTTCGACTGACTGAATCTGAGCATAAAGCTACTGAGCGTCGCTAGGACCAATAACAGTATCTTCACAAGAAGTGTATAAGTGTAGTATGAGTACAACCGACCCAATGTACTCCATAAGTGTCGAGCCTAACCTCGACGAGGTAGTGACGAGGCTATGACAAGACACCAACGTAAATACACCTTTACAAGTGTATGAAAAAATAGCAATACTAACAGAGAATGATAACGTCCAAACTGCGAGAGGACATGCAAAAAAGAAAGGTATAACAACTACGACATGTATGAAATTACAAAATAACCAAGTAAATCACTGGAACCCGAAAAATAAATCAAACCAATGATATAAAAATGGCACGGCATCACCCTTCGTACTTTTACTCTTGTCCTTACCATGCAATAATATGAAATAAATGGCATGGCATCGCCCTTCGTGCTTTTACTCTCGTCCTTACCATGTAATAATGATAATATGAATAAAATGCCACGGCATCACCCTTCGTGTTTTTACTCTCTTCCTCACCATGTAATAATTATAATATGAATGAAATGGCACGGCATGATCCTTCATGATTTTACTCTCTTCCTTGCCATGTAATAATGATAATGCAAATGAAATGGCACGGCATCACCCTTCGTGATTTTACTCTCTTCCTCACCATGTAATAATGGTAATATGAATTCGAATAATAAATAATGTGGAGAATAAAATTAACTTAAAATATGGTGCCATGATATCAAACTTCAACTTCCAAAAATATTCCACAACTTTGAAATAAGCAATAATTACGAAATGAATAATGAAAAAAGTAATAATCTAACCTAAACATGGATATCATAATTAACAAAGCAATAAAGTACAAATACACTAGTTCCACTCGCATGATTTAGCCCAATAACAACGCATAAGTACTCGTCACCTCACATATACGTTGTTCCCACACATAAGAACACGTAGCAAATAGACCAACAAGTTCTAATCCCTCAAGTCAAGGTTAACCACGATACTTACCTCACTGCATAACCAAATCAATGCTCAACCGCATCTTTTCCTCTAGAATTAGCCTCCAAATCAATCAAATCCCACCAAATAAAGTTCAAATAATTCAAAATAAGCTCTAGAAACTACCCACGAGTGAAAAAGATTCAATCTTTAGTGTTTTAGAAAAAGTCAACAAAAGTCAACATCGGTCCCTCTTGGTCAAATCCCAAGATTCGGACGAAAATCTGATTACCCATTCACCCCCGAGCTCGGTTATGTCATTCGTTTTGAAATTCGACCTCAATTTTAGGTCTAAATCTCACTTTCTCTGAATCCCCAATTTCTACCTATGAAGTTGGGATGAAAAACCTCTTACAAATTGCCTCTAGGCCGAGCTCTAACTTGAAAATGATGTAAAATGGGATGATTACCGACTTTGGCATATTTAAATCACTGGGCGTCAGGCCTTCTTCGCGTTCGCAGAGGGCCTGACGCGATCACGAAGCAGCAGCGGCCAAAGCCCTTCGCTTTCGCGAGCCACTCTTCGCATTCGTGAAGCCTTACTCCCACTTGCCTTCGTGTTCCGGTCCAATGATTGCATTCGTGAAGAGTAATAGTCAAGATCCCTTCCCAGGCCCCATAATCCTACGCATTCGCGATAGATTGGTCGCGTTAGCGAAGGGTAAACCCTCCTCTCCCCCCCCCCCCCCCCCCC
>AWOL01S0025869.1:0-12906 GCA_000715115.1 Nicotiana otophora | reverse complement strand
CCCCAATGCTTCGCGTTCGTGACCAAGCCATCGCATTCGCGATGAAGAAATTCCACCCCTATCCCATTTTCCCCTTCACGATCGCGAGAGTACCTTCGCGATTGTGAAGCACAAAATCTCAGACACCAGCAACAGCAAAAACAGCACATTTCCTAAGTCCAAAATTGATCCATAGCATATCCGAAACTCACCTGAACCCATTGGGCTCCAAACCAAACATGCACACAAGTGTAATAATATCATACGAACTCACTCGCGTGATCACAATACCAAAATAACACCTAGAACTACAAATCGGATATCAAAATGCATGCAATTTTCAAAGAAACTTAAGAACTTTCATATTCACAACCGAGAGTCCGAATCATATCAAATCAACATCGTTTTGCACTAAATTTTGCAGACAAGTCTTAAATAATAAAATGAACCTATACCATATTCCGGGACCTAAATATGAACTCAGTAATTATAAAGTCAACCTACGGTCAAACTTCATAATTTTTTAAACCTTCAATTTACTAATTTTCAATAAATCACATTAAAACAAGTTAGGGACTTTCGAATTCAATTCAGGGTATATGCCCAAGTCCAAAATAACGATACGACCCACCGGGATCATCCAAATACCAACCCAAATCAACTCAAATATTGACCATAGTCAACTCAAATCAATTTTAAAGCAACAATTCACACTTTCTTCAATTTTTCACATAAAGACTTTTCGGAGTAAGACACGGACTGTGCCCGCAAAATGAGAAATGCTAAATGGAGCTAATCAAGGTCTCAAAATACAAAAATAAAGGCTAAATCTCAAAATGACCTATCGAGTCATCACATCTAGGTTGCTGCTTATTTGGTGCACGGATTGCATGGTATGTGGCTCTAGGTAATATTGGTCTGGCATGCCAGTAGAGAAGCTTTAATTGGATGAGATGAGGTAATTTAACCTGGAATGAGTGTTATCGGATTTGATTAAGGTATGTTTAGATGAATAACGTCATTAGACAGCTCAAAATTTGGCAATGGTTCTTGTAACGACCCGATCGGTTGTTTTACTTTCTAGATCTCCGTTCCATTAAATAAGACTCCACTTATGTGCCTTTACTATTTTATGACTTATGGAGATAGTTAGTTCGGGTTTGGAAATGTTCGAGTTGAAATCAAAATATTTAGTTCCTTAATATTGGCTTAAAAGGGTTGAGTATAACTTGGGTCAACATTTGTAGTAAATGACCTCAGAACTGGGATTTGATGGTCCCAATAGGTTTGAATGAGGATTTTGGACTTGGGAGTATGTTCAAATTGGGTTTTTGGATGACCTAGGAGCGTTTCGGCGCTTAATATTGAAAGGCACATTGAATGTTCTTCAAGTTCTTTAGATTTGGTTTGGAGTAGGTTTTGGTGTTAACGAGGTCCGTTTGGGATTAAGATCTCGGGAATAGTTTCGTAAGGTGATTTACGACTTGCATGCAAAATTTTATGTCATTCTGAGTAGTCTAAGTATAATTCGGCACGTTCGGAATAAGTTGGAAAACTTGAAGTTCATAATTTGATTCAATTTGATTTTAGGGTGCGATTCTTAATTTTGTTGTTATTTTACGAGTTTTGAGAGTTTGAGAAGGTCTGTATTATGCTTATGGACTTGTTGGTACCGTTGGAGGGGTCCCGCAGGGGCTCAGGTGTGTTTCGGACCGCCCGGAGCTAAGTCTAAAATTGTTGGTATGCTCGTTCTGGTTTCCTTCTTCGCGAACGCGGAAGGACCCTCACGTTCGCGATGAAAGATTTAGGGGACTGGACTTTTTTCTCTTCGCATTCGTGAACATGGGGCAGTGTTCTTGAAGCTTTAGGACATGTGGCCTTCGTATTCGCGATGGCCTTTTCGCGTCCGCGTAGAAGGATTTTGGGAAAGGGGTCCGTGTGTCATTGCTCTTCTCGTTCGCGAAGGGCTGGTCACGTTCGTGATGCTTCGGATGGACTAGACTTCGCAATTGCGAGGACCCTATCTCGTTCGTAAAAAGTTACTTGCGGGCCTGGGCAGGGTTTTCCTTCGCGATCGTGAGGCCCTTTTCGCGTTCGCGAAGAAGGGGCAGGTGGGCAGCGACTTTATTAAAGTCGAGATTTTGGTTATTTTATTCATTTCTCTATTTTGTTGGACGATTTTAGGGCTTCTTGGAGAGGGGTTTTCTCCTAGATATTGAAGGTAAGTAATTCCTACCCAATGTAAGTTTAATACATAAATTATGGATAGATTTCAACATATAAAGTTGTGGCAATTATGGGTTTAGTTGAAAAACCTAGGTTTCAATAAAAATGGAATTTAACCACGAAAATGATTATGTAATTGGGTGAAAATTATATATTTGAGTTCGTGAGGTTATGGGTAACAATTATCTTTGAAAATATCCGGAATCCGGGCACGTGGGCCAGGGGTAAAATTTAGGAATATTCCAATTTGGGTTGGGTAATTACTCTAATAGATACATTATGAACTTGTGAGTATATATTTATTAATGTATATAATATTTGGCTAGTTCCGGGTTGTTATCACCAAGTTGAGGATTTAGAGCGGATTTGTGGACCGGAAATGAGCTTGAGAACGAGGTAAGTCTCTTGCCTAACCTTGTAAGAGGGAACTCATCCCTTAGGTATATCTTGTTGTGTACTACTTGTGTGGGGAGCTACGTACGCATTAAGTGATGAGATTTCGTGCGTAGCTATATTCCTTGAAATGTCCGAGTAATGTTAGATTCACATCATGCTTTAATTGTACTGTTATGTTTGTTATACATATTTATTTGTCTTAATTAGAGTTGAGACTAGAGATTTTAAAGTTGCAAATTTCCAATTTAGATTTTTTATTTTTGGGAAGAAATGAGAAATACATAATAACTCTGAGAAATCCATGTCCACTCGCGTCACAAGTACTTCCGCGAGCGAGGTAAACTTCTCTACTCTCATAGGAGCAGGTCGTTCACCTCGGCAGTATAATAGATGAATCTATGGTTCGTGTCGTTCGAGTATCGGCAGTGCACACAGTATTTTGAATAGGGTTGTACGACCTCGGCACAAATCGTGTGTGATAATACTCGGAGCCCGATTGCACTTGATATTATGTTATGGCTTGAGAGGTTATAATTTATTTAATGATCGAAATTGATTTGGAACTAGTGTGTGTTAAATGAAGATTTTAGAATTTACTATCAGTTAAAGAATCATTTATTCAATACTTGATATTGTGTTATTTTTATTATTCACATATTACATGCCTATTTAGCATTTCTGTATTTTATTATTGGCCAATAGTAAGTGTCGATGTCGACCCCTCGTCACTACTTCTTGGAGGTTAAACTAGATACTTACTGGGTACATGTTATTTATGTACTCACACTACACTTCTGCACTCATCGTGCAAGATCTGAGGTAGGTGCATCTGGTATCCATTCAGGCGCGCACCCCCATTACCCTGAGGTTTGTGGTAAGTTGCTTTCTGGGTCCGTCTTGCAGCACCCGGAGTCTCTCTTTTGTATTTATTATCTGTCTACCCTATTTTAGACAATAGCTTAGTATTTTGTATATTCTACTAGTCGCTAATACACTTGTGATACCAAGTCTTGGAAACATGCTAGTAGACTCCATGGCTTTTAAGCATTTATTTCACTGCAATTGCTCTTTCATTAGTTTTCGCTTTACTTTATTAAATTATCACGTTCTCACTTATTTAATAAATAAAAATCAATTACCTTGAGATTTAAAAAAAAGAATGAATACATTGCTAATTCACTGTTGGCTTGCCTAGCGGCGACGTTGGGCGCCATCACGGCCTATAAGGGAAATTGGGTCGTGATACCATGGTATCAGAGCACTAAGTTCACGTAGGTCTCACAAGTTATCAGCAGTCCTAATAGAGTCTTGCAGATCGGTACGGAGATGTACGCACTTATCTTCGAGAGGCTATAGGGTGTTAGGAAACTACTCTTGCTTCATCTACTATCATGCAGTTGATGTTGTGCTAAGTATATTTATCTTATTTTCCCATGGATGGTAAGAACGCGCACGATAGATGTACTTGACCATGGAGGAGTTGCTCCCCCTGTTGCTAGATACTGAGGTAGACGCCGAGGGAGGGCTCCAGCTCATGGTAGAGGAAACAGGCGTCTTAGAGTTGCTCCAGTTATGCCACCAGTGAATCCAGTGGAGGATCCTATTATTGAGGAGCAGGGCGAGGTGCCTGCAGCAGAGCCGACCCTAGTGGACTTCATGTCCACACTAGGATTTCAGGAGGTCATGGCTCGTATGTTGCGGTTCATGGATTCTATGACTCATGCTCATTTATTTCCGGCAGACCCAGCCATATCTCAGGCGGGAGGGGAGCATAAACCCCTACCGCTCAGGCTCCGGGGCATGCAGCTACCGTACATCAGACCCCCGGCGCACTACCCTAAGGAGGAGCTCAGCCAGTTGTAGCAGCTATACCTGGGCCCAGACCAGCTACGGCGGGTAAGCCACACAAGCTATTGGATAGATGGACCACGCTACACCCTCCTGTCTTTGGAGATGAGCCACATGAGGACACCCAGGACTATTATTGATCATTGCAGGCACAGAATGCACAACATGAGGATACTAGAGTACCACAGGGTGTACTTTACCACCTTTCAGCTAGAGGGCAGGGCCCGTATATGGTGGCAGTCATATCTTCTCGGCAGGCCAGCAAGTTCTCCTCCCTTGACTTGGGACCAGTTCATACGCCTCTTTATGGATAGATATATTCCACCCTCTTAGAGGGAAGAGTTTCAGTTTTAGTTTGAGCAGTTCTAGTAGGGTCAGATGTAGGTGACTGACTATGAGGCGAGATTCTCTGAGTTGTCTCTCCATGTACTTATGATACTTCCTACCGATGCAGCGCGAGTGCGAAGGTTTATTGCGGGTTTTCACTCTGTATCCAGGCCACTATGGCCCGAGAGGTTGAAATGAGGACTTCTTACGAGTTGGTTGTGGAGATAGCTTGGAGGATCGAAGGTGTTCGTCAGCGGATCCGAGAGCAGACGACGAGGGATAAGCGATTTCGGTATTCTGGAGGGTTTAGTGGTGCTCTGTCTTGGGGCAGAGGTCAGTTTGTGAGGGGTTAGTCTAGCAAGCCCATATATCCAGCACCGCCGCCTTCTCGGGGTGCTCTAGTGTGGCCCTATTTCAGCGCTATGCCAGAGAGCTCCTACCACCCGTCAGCTGTTTAGGGTTCCTCCAGTGGGTATTCAGGCCATCAGGGTCAGACTTCAGGTTAGTAGCCCACCATTCTGAGGGGTTGTTTCGAGTGCGGGGATCCTGGCCAAATTAGGAGATTCTACCCCAGATTTTGGGGCAAGGCAGTACAGCAGGGTCATCAGCCTATGATTACAGCACCAGTTGCCGCTCAAATCGTGCGTGATAATACTCGGAGCCCGATTGCACTTGATATTATGCTATGGCTTGAGAGGTTATAATTTATTTAATAACCGAAATTAATTTGGAACTCATATGTGTTAAATGGAGATTTTGGAATTTACTATTAATTAAAAAATCATTTATTCATTGCTTGCTATTGTGTTATTTTTATTATTCACATATTCCATGCCTATTTTGGAATTCTGTATTTTATTATTAGCCCATAGTAAGTGTCAATGTCGACCCCTCGTCACTACTTCTTATAGGTTAGACTAGATACTTACTGGGTACATGTTGTTTATGTACTCACACTACACTTCTGCACTTATCTTGCAATATCTGAGGCAGGTGTATCTCGTGTCCATTTAGGCGCGCACCCCCATTACCTTGAAGCTTAGTGGTGAGCTATTTTCTGAGACCGTCCTGTAGCACCCGGAGTCTCTCTTTTGTATTTATTTTCTGTCTACCCTATTTCAGACAGTAGCTTAGTATTTTGTATATTCTACTAGTCGGTCATACACTCGTGACACCAGGTCTTGGAAACATACTAGTAGACTCAATGGCTTTTGAGCATTTATTTCACTGCAATTGCTCTTTCATTAGTTTTCTCTTTACTTTATCAAATTTTCCACTCATCACTTATTTAATAAATAAAAATCAACTACCTTGTGATTTTAAAAAAAAAGAATGAATACACGACTAATTGACCGTTGGCTTGCCTAGCGGCGACGTTACGCGCCATCATGGCTTATAAGGGAAATTGGGTCATGACAGTTCTTATTGGGAAAGAAAGCTCCATGATTTATTGATCTGACGAGTGGTTATGAGTTTATGTGTGTTTCATCCATCATTGGCAGTGTACGAAGGTTTAGAACAAGATTTTGTTTGATATGAGGTTTGTTACCGGTACCGAGGTGGTCATTGAGCATCTATTGTGGTCGGAAGCTACTGCAACGAGTATCTTAGTTATGTGTTATATCATGTGATTTCATTTTAGGTTATGACTATGGCTTGATTTGGCTTTTTTCAGACTTATACAGCATGTAGATGTGAGAATCGAGTCTTGTAATGGATTCCGAATATTGAAAATTTGACTCTAAGGTTTATGGGATAAGGTTGAAGTAAGGATCATTGGCTAGGTAGTGTTGTCAGGCTTATATGGATTGGGGTGAAATGGATTCACCCATGGGTATGTGCACGAGAAGGTTATGCAGTGATTTGATGGCTTTGGGACGACTCTTGGCACGTTCGAGGATGAACATATGTTTAAGTGGGAGAGAATGTTACGACCCGACCGGTCGTTTTGAGAAATTGCACTTTGTTCAATAGTTTGAGGTCACGAATAGCTTCATATGGTGTATCACGACTTGCGTATATCGTTGATTATAGTTTTCAAGTGGTCTAGGATTGATTTGGAAGAGTGATTCTCATTTTAGAAACTTAAAGTTGGAAGAGTTGACTAAGTTTGACTTTTAGCGTATTTGATCTCGGATCATAGTTTTGATGGTTCCGTTAGGTTCGTACAGTAATTTTGACTTGGTCGTACAGCCGAAATTAAATTTATAGGTCCCTAGGTTGATTTGATTTGTTATGCCAAAAGTTGGCAATTTAAAATTTCCTAAGTTTGACCATTGTTTGACTTTATGGCTATCGGGTTCGAATTTTAGTTTCAGAACTTGGAATAGGTCTGTTTTGTCATTTGTTACTTATCTGCAAAATTTGGTGTCATTCCGAGTTGGTTTGATAGGAATCGGATGCGTGGTTGTATTTTTAGAAGTTCTTGAAGTTCATTGGGATTTTCATGTGTTTTGGTGTCCGATTCCTGGTTTCAGAAGTTATGTTGGTATTTTGATCTCACGAGCGGGTTCGTATGATATTTATGTACTTGTGGGAAGATATTTGGTTTGGAGCCCCGGGGGCTCGGGTGAGTTTCGAACGCGTTTCAGAGTGTTTGAAAGAATTTCAGCTTTGCTGGTTTTTGGTCTAGTGCTTCAGATTTCGCAAATGCGAGATTTGGTTCGCATTTGCGATAAGGGCTCTGCATTTGCGAGGTTGGGGTGGAACTATTATGTTCGCATTTGCGAACTTATAGATCGCTTTTGCAATGCGAGCTGGAGGCTGGGCAGGCCGCATTTGCGACCTTTTTCTCGCATTTGCGGTATCTGTCAGGTTCACTTTTGCAAAAGTTGTTGTCGCTTTTGCGACTTCTTCAGTATTATCCAGTGGTCTCTTTTGTGATCATTTCTCGATATTTGTAGGGTTCGCATTTGTGAACTCCAGGTCGCAATGCGACATTTGCAGCTTATTTATAGCTAAGTATTTTGGGACTTAGCTTTATTTTATCACTTTTTGAGCCTTAGACTTGGTTGGCGGCGATTTTGTGGAGCGATCTTCATATCAAACAATTGGATAAGTGACTTTGATCAATTTCTAATTATATTACATTATTATATATGATACTTAATATCAAATTCATGAGAATCTAAGAGAAATGTTGGGAAATTTTGTCTATATTTTGGAAAATGAAAATTTGAGATTTGAGAGTAGAATTGGACTTGGATTTAAAAATAAAATACATATATGGACTCGTGGGGTTATGAGTAGTCGAGATTTACCATTGGATTTGGGTTTTGACCAGGCAATCTCGAGGTTGACTTTTGTTGACTTTTGAGAAATTATATATAGATCATAGCTTTATTAATTGAAATTGATTTCTCTTGCATTATTAGATATTATTTAGTCATTTTTTGCTAGATTTGAGCCAAGCGGAGGTGAAGTTTTAAAGGAAAAGCTTTTTTTAGTATCGATATGGCCTAATTGAGGTAAGCATCTTACCTAACTTTGTGTGGGGGAAATACCCCTTAAGATTTTGGTTGATTATACTATTTGAACTATGTGGAAGACGTGTACACGAGGTTACGAGTATGTACACGGGCTTATATGTGGTACTTGACATGTTTAGACTCTTAGGCTACTTATAAGCACTTGATTGAAGTTATTATTATTTGTTGTATCTTTCATTGTCAAGTTTAGTCTTACATGTTGTAATTGAAGTTGTTAATACATGCTCTAGTTTTCATTGTCAAGGTTACTCTTATATGCATTTAATTTTTGTTGTTGTTACATGTTATTCTCTCCATTGTTGAGTTATTCTCATGCATTTAGTCGTAGTTGTTACTTCATGGTATCTCTTTCATTGTTAAGCTTATGTTATGCCTTAATTGGAAGTTGTCATTTCATGGGAATACCTTCATTGTTGAGTTATTGAGGTTGTAGTTGTGAAAGCTATTGACACATTATGGCTGAAGTTATTGATTACTGGATATCTTTCCTTGTTGAGTTGTTTCTCATTTATTTTGTTATTATTGAGATTGTTGTACATATTATGGTTGAGTCGTGGGCTATGTATTGTGGTAACATTGGTATTAGTGATTTTGGAAATGTTGTGGCATATGGGCACATGTGGTGCGAGTTGATTACTGTATTCTGATATCGATATGCATGCGACGGTATAAGGGTGGGTATTGAAACACATGCAGTGAGATAAAGTGAAATTTATATGCGGGTTGCTAGTAAGGGAATTACTTGAAGCCACGTGGTGAGATAAGGAAGCTAAAATGCGTATAGCTATTTCGAAAAAAATATTTTTAAAATAAATGCAAGGCTCACACGGTGATATAAGGAAGACTGTGATTGTGACTTGTGAAATGTGATTATGAGGTGCGGTACCTCGGTTGTGATTCTTATCGTACATTCTATGTCGGGAAAACTCATTGATTAAACGGTCATTGTTTTTCCTTAGATCATTTCACTTGTATTTTGATTGTATTTTGTTATCTGTTGTTATTCTTGTGTTGGAACAATTATGACTTCTTGTGTGAGTCATGCATTCTATGTTATTTGCTGTGTTATTTTAATGTGCCAATTTGTGCCTCCGTTGTTACTTGGTGAGTTGATTGTCAAGATGATTTTACATGCGTGGAGTCACTATCTCATATTATGTTGAGTTGTTGGCAATATAATAATTTTAAATAAAAGAATTATTAACATGCTTTATTTTATGTGACTTTTAAGGTAGAACTTGTTATCTCACTCGGTGCTTTACTATGTTAAATGGTTATCACATTTTACTTTAATTGGGTTCTCAAATTAAACTCATTACCCTATTTGATGTTTCACTTTACTCAAAATTGTTATCACGTTTTACTTTAACAAGGTCTATATTTAATTCGTTAACTTATCTAATATTTTACTTTGTTTTAAAATGTTACTTTACTTTACTTTATTGATTTCTAAACTAAACTCATTTGATACTCTATTTTGTATAAATTGTATTTTATTTTAATTTATTTGATTTCTAAAATAAACTCGTTATCTCATTTGACGCTTTACTTTATTCAAGATTGTTATTATGCCTTATTGTACTTAAATAAATCTCTCTAATATTTATTTGATATTTGACAAGGATACAATGTACATGGTAGCATGTGAAATTTTCCGTGCGAAGGAGAACGATAATGTGGGCACGAGGTGCCATGCGTGTAAGATTTAGAATCGTGCTTATGATTTGTAGCTACGAGGAGTGATGCATCGGGCTAGTTTTTGTTTCAAGTCATGCGTTAGGAATGATTTGATTACTTGAATTGTCATTTGTTTCCTTAATTGAGTTCATTCGTGTTTCATCTATGTTCAGATATTGTTGCTGCTTTATTACGCGTTAACTTCTTGTTGCTATTTATGCTTCTATTATTCCATTGTTGGTTTTATATTAATAATCTCTTTGTTGTTAGCCTTACATTGATGTTCTTTCCATTGCTAGCTTTATGTTAATATCTTGCACAAGTTTTTTTGTCTAGTTGGTATCTCGACTTACCTCATCACTACTCTACCGAGGTTAGTCTTGATACTCACTAGGTACCGTTGTGATGTACTTATGTTACGCTTCTACATATTTTTGTGCAGATCCAGGTATCTTCGGATCGTGTTGATTTTGAGAGTTGTGTCTGCACGGCTGGAGACTTCAAGGTATACTTGTTTGATGCTCACATGCCTCGGAGTCACCTCCCAATATTATATTTACTATTGTTTATCTTTATTTCAAAGCAGTATTGTACTTAGAGATTCTAGTATATTTCAGTAGAGCTTATGACTCTGTACTACCGGTTTTGGAGTTGTATAACAATTCTTCGATTTTAGCTACATTATTTTATTTATCAATTTATTGCTTATACAATTAAGTTGGTTAATTCTGTTGCATCAAATCATGTGTTAGGCTCACCTAGTCTTAGAGATTAGGTGCCATCACGACTATCTAAGGTGAGATTTTGGGGTCGTGAAAGAAGTAGACCTCATTTACCTTATCCGTCCTGGGAAGAGTATGTGTATGCATTGATGGATAGGTTTGGGTATGAGTATGCAGACCTTGTGGCTGAAATTAAGTTGATTGAGCGAATAAGGCTGGTAGAAGATAATTAGAGAGAGTTTGACAGGATAATGACTAGGCTAGTCATTCTTCCTGAATATGCAATTATTTCCTTTATCACAGGCCTAAAATCTGAGATTGGCTTCACAGTCAAGAACTATAGGCCTTATTCTTGCCCCAAACATATCAATTGGCCAGAAATACTAAAGCTCAGCTTATGGCTCAGTTGAAAGTAACTAAGGCTTATTTAGTTGAGGGTCATCTCATTCTAGAGGAGGCTCTTATAGTTCAGTGCCCAAGGGTACAACATTCAGATGAGGCGGATTTGGTCAGGGAGATGCAGAAATAGTACTTCAAGATCCATTACGTGTCCAAGGACTTTTGTTCTTCTTGGTATCTGTTATTTTGGCACAAATCTTTTTGGTTCTTAAAAAGAAACAGTTCGAGAAGGTTCAATTGGCCGAAATGAATTTCTAGATTCGCAGATTTGTCGACATCAAGTTCGTAAAAAGAACCAAATTCTTGTTGGCGATTATTTATGATCAAAAAAATGAAATTCTTACCTACTGCTGAATTGTTTATGGTCTCTTTTGCACCCACTGAGCCTTCACTTCTTCAGAGGATTAAGGATAGTTGGGAGCATGATCCAAAGATGGTGGAACTTATCAATAAGATTAAGAAACTGGATGAGGATTTGAAGTTCTACATATTCCTTAATTAACAACTAAGGAGGTATGGTAGGTTGGTGATTGGGAATGACAACCAACTCAGACAAGACATTATTCAATTATGGCACGACAGCACTAGTAGAGGCATTCACGGATGAAGAACACTTATAGAAGAATTTCGTCTCTATTCTATTGTAAAAAGCTGAGAGATGAAGTTAACAATTATGTGAGAAAGTGTGCAGTATGTTAGAAAGCAAATATGACACTGTTGCTTTCTCAACGTTTCTCCAGCCATTAGCAATCCCTTATTCAGCATGGTTCAATATTTAGCATGGACTTTATTTGACAAGGTGGGTTGCTCTGATGGTAAGCACCCTCCACTTCCAACCAAGAGGTTGTGAGTTCGAGTCACCCCAAGAGCAAGGTGGGGAGTTCTTGGAGGGAAGGATGCCGAGGGTCATTTGGAAACAGCCTCTCTATCCCAGGGTAGGGGTAAGGTCTGCGTACACACTACCCTCCCCAGACCCCACTAGTGGGATTATACTGGGTTGTTGTTGTTGTTGTTGTTTATAGATGGGATACCCAAGTCAAAAGGAAAAATTACTATTTTGGTGGTGGTATAGGTTCACCAAATATGGGCATTTCATTGCTATCAGTCATCCCCACCTTGCTGCTTTTGTAGCCTAAGTTTTTCTAGATCAAATATTCAAACTCCGTGGCATGCCAGAAAATATTATCAGTGACTTAGACTCTGTCTTTATCAGCAAATTCTGGCATGAATTGTTTTCATGAAATGAAGTTACATTGAGCACCTCTTCAGCTTATCACTGACAACCGGATGGCCAAGCTGAGGTGTTGAATAGAATTGTGGAGACCTATCGAATGTGTTATTGCTCAGACAAACAGCAAGATTAGGCCTCATATCTTCCATTGGTTGAATGGTGGTATAATTATACCTTCCACTTTGCAATCCAGACAACACCATATGAAGCCTTGTATGGGAAACCTCCTCCCATTCATTTACCCTAATACCTGGAGAACCTTCATATTAAGAGATAGACAGAAGCATGATCAGAAATGAGTTCAACACTCGGATGCTCAAATTCCACATGCATAGAGCTCAGGAAAGAATGTACTCCCTAGCAAACAAGAGTAGAAGTAACAGATAGTTGCAAGTGGGAGATCAGATGTACCTAAAAATACAACCTTACAAGCAGTTCACTTTGTCAAACCAGAATTTTTTAAGTTGTCCGCTAAATATTATGGTCCTTATCAGGTTTTACAGAAGGTGGAGGCCTATAAGTTATGACTGCCCTCTCATATTGCTATCCATCCTACCTTCCATGAATCCCAGCTCAAGCTTTGCTATAATGTCTTAAAACCTTTTAATCACCC
>AWOL01S0025866.1:7855-19838 GCA_000715115.1 Nicotiana otophora | reverse complement strand
AACCAAGAGGTTGTGAGTTCGAGTCACCCCAAAAGCAAGGTGGGGAGTTCTTGGAGGGAGGGAATCGAGGGTCTATCGGAAACAGCCTCTCTATCCCAGGGTAGGGGTAAGGCCTGCGTACAAACTACCCTCCCCAGACCCCACTAATGGATTATGTTGTTGTTGTTGTTGTTTTCTGACCCTTGCATTTCATACGACGTGAAGTGGTTATTCACTCTCATCTTTATTTATTTATTTATTTTTGTGATTTTGTATTAGTGGAAGAAAGTAAATTAAGGGCGAAACCTCTAGAAATTGCTTCTAGAGCTGAATTTCAATGCAAGGGTCACAGACGATGTGAAGTTGGTTGCAACTTACATGAAAACTAAGATGGCACGGTCAATTTTTTTATGTATAAGCGGAAGAGAGTAATCTAAGGGAGGAACCTCTAGAGAATGAGCTGAATCTTACTGCTATGAGTTGTCCTAGTTTGACGGTTAGTTGTGGTTTATTGATTATCTGCTGTAAGCTACTTAAGCTGAGAAATACTAGGAATTCTCGCCCAGTTTGCTTGTTTGAATTTACTAATTTGATGGAAGAAAAGGTTTGCGAGATGGTTGTGATGTTCTTATAGGTGTGCTCTCCTTGTTCTTCATTCGAAAGAGATAAGAGTTGCATGATCAAAGTAGAGTTTTGAAGGAAATCAACTTTTCACTATTGTTTTTATAGTATAATTTACCATCTCATGCTGTTGGAAGATCTTAATCTCATTAATCCGTTGTGATGTTTTATCTGAACTCAGTACACTCTTTTTTATCTGAACCTGGATCAAATTCAAGAATTTAAGGTAAGTGTCTTAAAACTCGATCAGCAAAACATTGGATAAATCTAGAAACGCTTTACTTCTCAGATATGTTATCTTAATAAAGGGCAGGTAGATTGTTATAGCTATATATCTCTTGAATTACAGTGATCTTCTTTTTATGTGGAGATGTAACTGCTTGCTTCAGTTTGCTCTTCCTGTTAGATTTCTGAAACTTGATGAGTTGATTATTATTATTATTATTATTATTATTATTATTTTTGAATTCCGATAATCATCGAGAAATCTGTTGTTTCTAGCCTTGAAACTCGATGGATTATGGAAGAGAAGATAGAAAATGAAAAAATTGAAGTCTATTGAATAACTAGTTTCTGAACACGTACGCTTATCGATCATTACAAACTTTTTAATATTGAAGATAACTAAAAATATCTAAACGGTTTGTTAAAAGTTATATAAAATGGATGTAGCTTTTGGAAGTGAGATGTATTCAAATACTTAATTTTTCTTATTCCCTTAAACTAATTTCGATATGTAAGAATTATAGTGTCCTACATCCTACCGAATGATAGTTTGTTCACGAGGATTTGAGTTATATTTTTTCTATTTGTCTTATATTCTTGTACTTATATATCATTGAAATTTAGATTCAAATGATAACAATTGATTTATGAAACAATTTAACAGTTAACCGTGCATTGTAGGCACTATTCTTCTTTGAGTTAAGTAGTAGACTTCCACATAACCCATGACTTTTTACCGGTACTGGTAAAAGTAAATAGAAGAGGAAGTAAAAAATTGAAGTCTACTAATGGGCGTGATAATTAGCCTCACACAATGAATCCAAAATTCCTTGTCACAGCAAAAGGAAAGTAACAAAGTTTATGCTATTTGTCACCGAAAATCAATGAGGATAGCGTAGTAGCCAAACTTTTCATAACAAAAGATATTCATTTTCATGATAAAAATTATGGAAATATTATGTAATATATGTGGCCTACTTTTGGCCAATGATTATTAGCCTTGTTGGCTTCCTCATGTTAGTAACCTTGTTGGACATATTATGTCCTTTTATTCTAGGCCTTGTTGGCCAATTGTATACCAAGTAACTCAAATTTCTTTGGCTATAAATTGAGTTGATTCTAGTTCATTCAAAACATACCAACAAGATTTGAGTCTTCATTTCTTATTTCTTCCTCTCCCCCTTTATTTATTGAGAGTATTTGGTGAGAGAGTTGAGTGTTGGGAAATACTTGTGTGATCCCCTTTCTTCGAAGTGATCTTGTAAGGTTATTCTATCGGGGGTATTTGGGATTAATTAGGGTATTTACTCTAATTTTGTACGCTCTTTTGTACTCTTGTTCCTATAGTGAAATTGCTCTTCTCCGCTTATGGACGTAGGTCATACTGACCGAACCACGTTAAATCTGTGCCTTCTTTAAATGCTTTAATTGTCATTGTTATCAACTTGCATTGTCTTTGTTATTATCATTATAACATTGTTTGGCTAAATTACGCACTATCCGGGTTCCCGATCCTAACAAATTTGATATCAGAGCCAGATCTAACCGGATTAGTTTAAATAGCCAAAGTGACTCTAACAAAGTCTTATCTTGAGAAATTTGACCGAAGTGCAAACTTCGGAATGTGGCAATTAAAGATGGAAGCTATCCTAATTCAGGATGGCTTAGATTTCGCACTGCAAGGAAATGAGAAGAAGCTAGATAAAATGACGGACGAGGAGTTTGTTGTCATAGACAAAAAGGCAAAAGCATGTATTATTTTAAATCTCTCAAATGAAGTTTTACGTGAAGTTGCAGCAGAAAGCTCAGCCAAAGGCATATGGAAAAAGCTGAAAACTCTATATATGAAAAGAATAGTAGAAAACAGGCTTTACCTAAAATAAAAACTCTACACTTTTCGTATGGCTGAAGGTACCTCTATACTTACATATCTTGATACTTCTGATTCTCTTCTTATGGATTTTAATAACATAGATGCTTAAATCAAAGATGAGGATCAAGTTGTATTATTGCTTGTTTCCTTACCCCAGTCGTTTAAACAAATAAGAAATACTATGCTTTATGGAAAGGATAATATCTTTTATAAAGATATCAAATCTATTTTAAAATCAAAAGAATAAATAGATAGAGATATTACTGAAGAAACTAGCGGGAACGAAGGGGGAAGGCTTGTTTATAAGAGGTAGATCCAATAAGAAAGATTTAAGAGTGAGAGACCTAAATCAAGGTCAAAATCCAGAACAAAAATGTCATGTGCAAATATTGTCATAAGAAAGGTCACATTATTTTTGAATGCTTTAAATTGAAAAATAAAGAAAAGAGTACAGAAAAGAAAAATGAGCACAAAAATATTGATATTGCCGAAACAAGTGTAGTTGTTGATGAAACTGAGGGAACTATTGTTTTTGACAACTAATAATAGTTTCAAATCTAATAATGAGTTGATTTTAGATTCGGCTTGTTCTTATTATATGTGTCCCAATTAGGATTTATTTACCACATATGAATCTATTGGAGGTGGAGTTATCTTGATGGGAAACAATGTTGCCTGCAAAGTTATTGAAAAAGGTACAGTCCGAATCAAAATGCACGATAGTGTGGTGAGAACTCTCACCAATGTTAGACATGTTCCCGACCTGAAGAAAAATCTCATCTCTTTGGGCATTCTAGGATCTCTTGAGTACAAGTACACAGGTGAAGGTGGAATTCTGAAAGTTTCTTATGGTGCTCTTGTGATCATGAGAGCACGCAGATCTGGTATGTTGTATACTCTATTGGGATATATTGTTACAGGTGTCGCTGCAGTTTCAACATCAGATAAATCAAATTATAACATCACCAAATTGTGGCATATGTGATTGGGACATATGAGTGAAAAATGTCTTTCCATCCTCAGCAAAAGAGGTATCTTATGTGGTCAAAGTACCGAAAATATGGAGTTTTGTGAACATTGTATATTCGGGAAGCAGAAAAGAGTGAGCTTCAAATCTCCAGCGATTCATAGAACAAAAGGTACTTTGGATTACATTCATTCAGATCTTTGAGGTCCTTCACGTACCCCCATCAAAAGGTGGTGCCAGGTATATGTTAACTTTCATCGATGATTATTCAACGAAAGTTTGGGTTTATTTTCTGAAAAATAAAAGTGATGTTTTCTTAAATTTCAAATAATGAAAAGTTTGATTAAGAAGCAAGCAGGAAAACAGGTTAAGCGGCTTAGAACAAATAATGGCTTGAAATTTTATAATGATGAATTCAACGAATTTTGCAAAAATGAGGGAACTGCTCGACATCGTACTGTGAGAATGGCACCTCAGCAAAATTGTATGGTAGAAAGGATGAATAGAACTCTTTTGGAAATGGCTCGTTGCATGATTTCAAATGTTGGGTTGACAAACGCCTTTGGGGCAGAAGCTATCTCTACAACTTGTTATATTGTCAACCGATCTCCATCTACACCTTTAAACTTTAAGACTCCAGAGGAAATGTAATCAAGTACTCCTGCTAATTATTCTGATTTAAAGATATTCGGTTGCCCTGCATACATGCATATAAATAATGAAAAATTAGAGGCAGGGGCTAAAAAGTGCATTTTTCTTGGGTGTGCATCTGGGGTGAAAGGATACCAACTATGGTATCCTGATCCCACAATACCAAAATTTATAATTAGCAGAGATGTAACATTTGATGAATCCTCTATGTTACATTCTAGAAAAGAGTCTTCTAGTTCTTGTAATACATATAAAGGAAAGAGTACACAGAAGCAGGTGGAGGTTGAGATTGGCATTCCTTCTAAGCCAAACTCATAAACTTTGGGGCAAAACATAGTTGAAACTCCTGAAGTTGAGCCAGAAGCTGAAATTCCTAAAGTTGAGACTCCTGAAGTTGAACCAGAAGAAGAGGAGTATTCTATAGTTAAACATAAACCAAGAAGAGAAAGTAAACAACCATTAAGATTTGGAGATTATGTTCAATTTGCTTTTTCAGTTGCATAGGAAACTGAAGAAATTGGAGAACCATCAAAATATTCAGAAGTAGTTTCTGGTGCTGACTCACCCAAGTGGCTGATTGCAATGAATGAAGAAATTGAGTCTCTCCACAAGAATGGTACTTGGTCTCTTGTGAAGCCGCCATCAGGAAAAATAATTGTAGGTTGCAAATGGGTCTTCAAGAAAAAGGATGGCATTCCAAGGGTTGAAGATGCGAGGTATAAGGCACGATTAGTTACAAAGGGCTATAGTCAGGTACAAAGAGTTGATTTAAATGATATTTTCTCACATGTTAAAATAGCTCTATTCGTTTCTTGCTTGCCTTAGTTACCATATATGATTTGGAATTAGAACAACTTAATATTAAGACAACTTTCTTACATGGCTAACTTGAGGAACAAATATACATGCATCAACCCGAAGGATTTGAAATTGAAGGAAAAGAAGATCATGTTTGATTGTTGAAGAAATCCTTGTACGGAGTAAAGCAGTCTCCACGACAATGGTACAAAAGGTTTGATTCCTTTATGTTGGGTCATGGGTATTCGAGGAGCATGTATGATAGTTGCGTTTACTTCCAGAAGTTAAATGGTGATTCATTTGTGTACTTATTACTTTATGTTGATGACATGCTCATTGCTGCTAAGGATTTAACAGAAATTCACAATTTGAAAAGTCAGCTGAAAAGTGAATTTGAGATGAAAGATTTGGGAGCAGCTAAGCAAATCCTTGGCATGGAGATCAGAAGAGATCGAAAAGCCAACAGGTTATTCCTGACCCAGAAGAAGTACTTGGAGAAAGTCTTGGAGAGGTTGGCATGAAAGATGCTAAACCAGTTAGTTCCCCTCTTGCTGCTCATTTTAAATTATCAGTTGCTCAGTCCCCGCAGTCAGAGGAAAAAGAGAGGTACATGGCACAAGTTCCTTATTCCAGTGCAGTCGGCAGTATTATGCATGCAATGGTTTGTACATGTCCAGATATTTCATTAGCAGTGAGCGTGATAAGCCGGTATATGGCTTGCCCTGGTAAAGCACATTTGGAGGTTGTGAAATGGATTCTCAGATACTTGCGAGGTACTTCAAACACATATTTGGAATTTGGAAAAAATACTAACACTTTGGTTGGTTTTGTAGACTCAGATTATGCAGGTGATCTTAATAAAAGAAGATCACTGACAGGTTACATACTTTGCATTGGTGATTGCGCTATCAGTTGAAAAGCTAAATTACAACATGTAGTAGCTTTATCTACTACCGAAGCAGAATATATGGCAGTGACCGAGGCGATCAAAGAAGCCTTATGGTTGAAGGGTCTATTTGCTGAACTCAGTTCACACCAAAGTGGTATTACCATTTTTTGTGATAGTCAAAGTGCCATTCACTTGACTAATGTATCATGAGAGGATGAAGCACATTGATATCAAATATCACTTCATCTGAGAAATCATTACTGAAGGAAAAGTTTATGTTCAGAAGATCAACACTAGAGACAATCCAGCTGACATGTTTACGAAACCTCTCCCAGTTGTCAAGTTCAAGCTTTGCGTGAACTTGATTAGCATTTATGAAGAATGATTTTGCTCGTTGGGGCTTTTTCGGATAAGGTGAAGCAAGTTTACTATATCAACCAAAACTAGTCCAAGGTGGAGATTTTTAATATATGTGGCCTACTTTTGGCCAATGTTTATTAGCCTTGTTGGCTTCTTCTTAGTGACCTTGTTGGACATATTAGGTCCTCTCATTCTATGCCTTGTTGGCTAATTGTATACCAAGCAACTCAAATTCCTTTGGCTATAAATTGAGATAATTCTAGCTCATACAAAACACACCAACAAGATTTGAGTCTTTATTTCTTGTTTCTTCCTCTCCTCCTTTATTTATTGAGAATATTTTGTAAGAGAGTTGGGTGTTGGGAAACACTTGTGTGATCCCCTTTATTCGGAGTGATCTTGTAAGGTTATTCTATCGGGGGTATTTGGGATTAATTAGAGTATTTACTCTAATTTTGTACGCTCTCTTGTACTCTTGTTCCTATAGTGCAATTGCTCTTCTCCGTATGTGGACGTAGGTCATACTGAACGAACCACGTTAAATTGGTGCATTCTTTATATGCTTTAATTGTCGTTATTATCAACTTGCATTGTCTTTGTTATTATCATTATAACATTGTACTATCCGGGTTCCTGATCCTAACATATTGTATAAAAACAGGAATAATTATAAAATTTGTGCGAGACTCATAAAATTAACAAGAAAAGATTTTTTTTTTTTATCTCATTTTGTAGACAGTTAGCAGATATGCCAAATGAAAAGAACAAATTTTTAATAAGAAAAAAGATTTTTCCAATTGACTAATGGTCTGACAGTAAGAAGAGTTGCTTAATTGATTTCATTGTCCAATTTTATAAAGGGGATGAAAGATGGAGAGGAGGTTGAAATACATGAATCTTTAATAATTGTTAGAAGCTCAAAGGAGCAAATATTGAATGGACATTCTAAAGGTTGAGATAGTATTTATATTTGCAATAAAGTATCGGAAGATGAAAGCAATACTTAGGAGTTGAATAGGCTGCATTAAGTAGTACAAAAATATTTATTGGAAGGTAAGTTTACTTTTTAGTACAAGAATATTAGTGAAGTAGTGTTTATATAATTAATGGGTAAAATAGTCATTCAATTTTTATGGACATTTTGGTAATTTCAATTTTGACATTTGAAGCTTCTATTTTTAGTATAATACTAGTTTCTGAAGACGTGCGTCGCACGTGTAACCCTTGTCAATCATTACAAACTTTTAAAAATTGAAGATAATCAAAAATATATAAAAGATTTGTTAAAAGTTCTATAATTTTGATATGTAAGAATTATAGTGTCCTACATCCTACCGAATAATAGTTTATTTATGAAGATTTGAGTTATGTTTTTCTCTATGCTTTATATTCTTCTACTTATATATTATTGAAACTTAGATTCAAATTATAACAATCAGACTTAGAACAGTTTGTCGTGATTGTAGGCACTATTGTTCTTTGATTTAAGTAATAGACTTCCACATAACCCATGACTTCTTACTGGTAAAAGTAAATAGAAGAGGAAGTAAAAAAAGTGAAGTCTACTAATGGGCGTGATAATTAGCCTCACACAATGAATCCAAAATTTCTTGTTACAGCAAAAGGAAAATAACAAATTTAATGCTATTTCACACTAAAAATCAATGAGGATAGTGTAGTAGCCAAACTTTTCATAACAAAAGATATTCGTTTTCATGATAAAAACTATGGATATATTATATAAAAACATGAATAATTGTAAAATTTGTGCGAGACTCATAAAATTTACAAGAGAAGAATTTTTTTTTACCTCATTTGACAATTATAGATTGGTGTTATGTAATGTAGACAGTTAACAGATATGCCAAATGAAAAGAACAAATACTTGATAAGAAAAAGAAATTTTCCAATTGACAAATGGTCTGACAGCAAGAAGAGTTGCTTAATTGATTTCATTGTCCAATTTTATAAAGTGAATGAAAGAGGGAGAGAAGGCTGAGATACATGAATCTTTAATAATTGTTGGAAGCTCAAAGGAGCAAATATTGAACGGACATTCTAAAGGTTGAGATAATATGTACATTTGCAATAAAATATCGGAAGATGAAAGTAATATTTAGGAGTTGAATAGGCTGCATTAAGTAGTACAAAAATATTTATTGGAATGTATGTTTACTTTTTAGTACAAGAATATTGGTGAAGTAGTGTTTATATAATTAATGGGTAAAAAGTCTTTTAATTTTTATGAACATTTTGTTAATTCAACTTTGATATTTGAAGTTTCCTGATTTTAGTATAATATGATGATGATTTGGATACTTGTCATTACCTTCTCCGTATGAATAACTAGTGAAATTTCGCGCTTCGCACGCGATTGTTAAAGATATTAGTGAATTTGGTCGAGATAGAAGAGATTAATCCATTCATGTATATGCATATAAAACTAATCTTACTTATATATTCGTATTAGTGTAATTCAAGATAATTCTTTATATTGATGAACTCATAAATATATACTATATATAAAATACTATAACCCTTGAATCGTAGATTGTTTTTGGACCATTTAGTCTTTGATAAATAGACGTAATTTGTTCTATATTCAAGACATACTATCTCGTTATATTTTTTTTCTATTTCTGATTGGGAAAGAGGTTACGCTTCTCCTTTACTTCCGTTCTTCACATTCTCTTATCCGTTTTACACAGATTTATATTTTATACTTCATCTATATCAATTTATGTTTTATAATTTTTGAGAGTCAATCTCCTTAACTCAACCAAGAATTTAGACATAGAAGTTTTTAAGATTTTTGGAATACAATTTGCATACTTGATAATTATATAAAGTATTATATGTCACAATAATTAACCATTCAAAATTTTTAAAAAGAATATGAAATGATCATGGAAAAAGAGAACTCATTTNAAGAATAGCACTTTCATGATAGGGCTTGTAAACCTGACACACTCTATCTCTCGCAGAAAAGTGATTGTGCAATACTTGGCAAAGGAGATCAGAGTACTCTCACCAGAGAGTAGGAATAGGATGAAAGCCATAACATAGATTGTACTGTGGTATTGTTTGAAGGAGTAAGGGATCCTCAATAAAGAAATGATGGTTGTGGAATCGTGGGTTTGGTTTTAGCACCGATAAAAACTTTGCGCTTCTTGGAATAAAGAGAAAAAAGAACAAATAGAGTAGAAGAACCGTTTTTTTTAATCGGTATCTTTTGTATGCGAAGGTTGTTTTTTCTTCATGATGTAAATGTGTGTAAAATGCCAAAAGGTTGTGAGAAAAGATAAGTGTTATTCCTACTCAAATAGAATGCCACGTATCTGGCTAATTCCCCTGAATTATATATATATATATATAGATTATAGACTGCTGGTTTCTGCATTTGGTCCTTCCTTTGATCCTTTGACCTTTGCGCTTTGTATAGTAATTTTATTTGATGCATAACTCATTAGATTACAAGTGCCAGTATTATTTCTCGATGCCCGATTAGTTCTGAAAATAGATAAGTGGCTTAAAATTTTAACAAGGTCATGTCTAAATTTTCATTTTGGAACTTCGGATTCACTCATAGTAAGTAGTTTATCTTTACGCTTCATTGATCGATGTCATGCGATATAAGCTCTTACTTATTTTACACCAAATGAGGAATCAACTTTGCCATAGCCATTCATAATATGTATGAAACAATAATTCGTAATGCAAACTGGTTTTCTAACAGGAATCATGACATTTCTTTTTTCCAATTTGACTTAACATAATTTTTCAGTCTCCTTATAGTTGGAATTTCTTCAATTGAAATGTAACTACAGCAATATTCCTGGATAAATTCGTCTATTTAGTTCAGCTATCAGCGACAGCGTTATGTGGTGCACCGTGTATACGGTCGAAATAGATTTCGACCTTCGTACGGTTGATCGAGGTCGAAACATAATGGATCGATTAAAGACTTCGTAATATCGAGATGGGTTTCGAAAATGGTATGAACGAGCTTCAGATTTCGGGTATAGGTCAAACACCGAGTTCGAAGTTATTATCGAGCTCGGGTCCGAATCGAACTATGATGAGATGATTTCGAGGTTAAGGGGCAGAGGCCAACCGATACCGAGCCCGAATCATCACCTGATTCCGAGTTCACCTCGTGCTCTAGAAGCAATATCGATCAGCACCAAGGCCGATTGTTACACCCTATATTTTTGTACATAAAACTGCGTCGTGAGCAAACTAATGTAGGACCCAAAGAAATGCGATCATCTTTGAAAATATATAAAATAAGTTAATCATGTTACCTTGGAAGTTACAAATATTGAAGATCATGAACAGCAAGTACAAAGAGGGTTGGAAGAATCAGAAGCTAAAGGAATTGAAGAAATTAATGTTTCGTCGAAAGCCGACAAGTTGGGAATGTTATAGCATGTACTTTTGGGGTGAGACCAGAGTGTTTAACATGATAAGGAGGTTACGTTATGAGTTATGTTATTCGTATGATAGTCGTGCGTTATATTTTGAAGTCAAGCGAGTAATGGAACAAAAGTCGATGAAAGTCATCACAAGTTACGTTCATAAGTTTTACTGAAACTTTGGGTCAAATGTAACTGCGCTTTTCTCCCAATATACTTAGATTTATGGGCTGTTCAACCCATCCAATTAAATATCATTGAGTCTATTTTCCAACGCATTAAACTGTTTGTCAATACGATATCGGGGTAGAGAGATATGGACGTTTTTCCGAGACTGTACAGACTGTCACCTACTTGCTTAAACGGGAATCCAAAAATGGGCCAGTTCGGATCGTCCAAAAATGGGCCAGTTCGGGTCGTTCAAAGAGACCTTTTTAAAGTCCTATCCCCTTCATATATTAGGCTGATAATAGGGCAAAATAACCGGACTCATTCTCTGCAAAACTCCTCCCAAATATTTTTCCCAAACCCCAGTTGATTTTCTTTCTCTTTCAAGTACTAATTGGAGGTAAAACCTAGAGTTTGAAGAACCAAGATAGGAGCCGAGTTATCCAACAAATAAGGTAAGTTTACTGCTCTCTTTCATCCATTTTTTTCTATTGTATATGCATAGTAAGTCGTTCTATATTTGTAAGAACTCACGGGACGGTGATCGGAAGCCGTGAGTTCGAGTTATTTACTTATAGCGGACTATTTTGTGGACTGTTTTGTAGTGCTGTTGTGATGCATGTTTTACTACTGTTTTGTGGAGTTTTGGAGGAGGAAGGGTGTGGATAAATACCACATAAATGCAGGGTGTTGGGCTGGTCGTTCGTCGTAATATTTTCGGGTTGTTGACACTATTACGATAGTCGTTTTGTGTATAAAGAGATTTGGGTGTGTTGGGCTATTTTGTAGTATTGTGTGGTGTGCATAAGGTTGGAAAATAATGTATATATGTTGTTATTGTTGTTTTTGGTGTTGTTGGTGTTATCTTGAATTTGGAGGAAGTAAGGATTATAGGGGAGATGCTATCCGTTTTAATACAAAATAAGTCTGTCGTTCGTTGTGCGTTAGTTGTACCTTTAGTAACTTAATGATAGTATTATTATCGTTGTTGTAGATTAAGGTGAGAAGAGGCGAGTTCAAGTTGGTGATTGGAAAGA
>AWOL01S0025860.1:0-34131 GCA_000715115.1 Nicotiana otophora | reverse complement strand
ACCCCCACCCCCACGAATAAAAGTAAGCATTGGCCCCAATGCTTAGCAAAATAAGAGTAAAAGTGGGAAGAGTGAAGAAAACTCCCTATGGCTCCTTGGACATCTTTGTGTCCCTAGCAATGTCATCTTCCTCAGAATCAACCAATTGAATCTCACCATCCTCAACTCTAGGTGTGGTTGAGTTGGCGAACATCTGACGCACTGCCTCAGCAGTATCTGCAGCAAGGTCTGGCTCTTCAGACTATCCAGCTGGTGCCACCGGCGCAGATGGTGCTGAAGGATATAGGGCAGAATGGTATGGGTCAAACAACATATCAAAGGGGAGATCTCCAGATGTAGCAATCCTGGTCACCACTTTCCGGAGCTTGTCCACTGACTTCTTGTTGGCCTGAGACTTTCTCATGTTTTTACTTCCTTTCCCAACTCTTCAATCACTGATCTATGTTGTACCAAGGTGTCCATGATAGTCTTCTGATTCTCTAAAATTTTCTTCAATGTCTCCTTAATGTCAAAAGGAACCTATGATGCATGTGAGGTGGATTGCACTGCAACAGTACTGGATAAGTAAGTCAACTTTACAGTGGCTGTCCGTATCCAGTTGTTGAGACTCGCCAATGTTTGGGATACTCGCAGTGCAGATAGTGGGTGAGTAGGCATGGGCACTGGCTTCAAAGCCGAGGTTGGAGCTGTGGCATGAGCTATAGTAGGGGCTGTAGATGATGGTGGAGGAATAGCTGCGGCACTAGAGGAAGGCTCAGCCGAAGTGGATGGAACAACAACTGTCTCAGGATCTACCGCTGCTGGCTCATCAGACTGGCCTGTGGTGGTAGGAGACTGAACTTCTTCTTCGGGTTGCTCGCATCCATCAGTGAGTACCAAGGGGCTGGTGTCGTCATGTCCTCTAGATTAAACCAGTATCTATATCAAACAAAGACGATTGTTAGTTGTAATTCAATGTTCAGACATACACAAGAAATGTACAAATAAAGGATAACTAGAGTACCAGAGAGGGTGTTCAATCAAAGCATGCTTGCAGGGAATAAGAACTGTGGTCCGCACAATATTTCCTAAAACCACAAATGAGGACTTGCGGACCGCACAATTTTGTTTTGCGGCCGCAAAAGTGAAGTGAGGTCCGTACAATTTCACTTGCGGCCGTACCTCTGAGACCCAACAATTAAACTTGTGGCCGCACATTGGAGTCTCAAGGTAGGGACTCTCGGATGACAATAAAAGGGTTGTTCTGCGGCCGCGATGGAAAATCTGTGGCCTGCCCATTTTATCTTAGAGCCGCATATACCTTCTTTCACTATGTTTCCCAAATATCAAAATCTGCAGACCGCACAAATTCAGGTGCGGCCGCAGAATTCAAAAATTACGAACATTTCAGTTTTTTTATCTAGGTTTTTCAAATTCGTGCACAATGTGACATGGCAACATCATAGAAGCATGAAAATATGTTAACCCAGTCCCCATAGAGCATGTATTAGTTAACCCATTACAGATTTACCTCCACATGGATTGTAATGAGTGACAAATGTACAAATGGCCCTATTCCTCTATTTATACCAGTTGGTTGGCTAAGGGAAAGAAGAGAGAGTGCGGCCGCACATTTTTATGAGTGGACCACACTCTGTTACCTGGTGAATCCATCTCAACATCTCATCTGCAGTCCGCACAAATTTGTATGCGGCCGTAGATTTTCATGTGCGGTCGCACATCACCCTTTTTTCTGATAGGCTAAACTTCGGAGAGTGGGTATTTTCAACCTTTCATATGTGCGGTCCGCAAGCGAATTGTGCGGCCGCATTGTACTTTTGCTACAACAACCATAATTGTATGGTCCGCACTAATCAACTGCGGTCCGCAATTCTTAGAGCACTTAACCAAATATTTGGTACACAATTCATGCAAGACACACTCAGCCATGTAGCACACTTCAAATCAATTTAGAACAAAAATAACACCTAACTACAAAAAGAAAAAGGGAAAAAAACATGGATTGCCTCCAAAGAAGCGCCCGATTTAACGTCGCGACACAACGCAAAATACCCTCAATTGAAATGAATGACCGCCACGACGTGGCTATCTCCAATCTTTCCCAAATTGTTCTTCACCCGAAGACCATTGACTTGGAATACGTCATTGTTTTTGTTCTTCAAGTCTAATGCACCAAAAGGTGTCACACCCACAATTTCAAAAGGACCACTCCATTTAGACTATAGCTTCTCGGGAAACATCCTCAACCTTGAGTTAAACAACAATATAAGATCGCCCACCTTGAACTCTTTGTTCCAAATGTATTTGTCATGAAGATATTTCATATTTTCTTTGTACAAGGATGAACTTGCATAAGCATGCTACCGGAACTCATCCATTTCATATAAATGTGCAACCCTCAAGTTAGCGGCTACATCCCAATCAAGATTCAACTTCTTTAGAGCCCACATGGCCTTGTGCTCTAGTTCCACTGAAAGATGACAAGCTTTTCCGAACACCAACCGGTATGGCGACATTTCGATAGGTGTTTTGTAAGCTATCGGATAAGCCCATAATACATCATCAAGCTTCTTGGACCAATCCATCCGATTAGCATTCACTGTTTTGGACAAGATACTCTTTATCTCCCGATTGGACACTTCCACTTGCCCACTTGCTTGTGGGTGATAAGGAGTCACCACTTTGTGAGTAACACCATACTTGCTAAGCAAAGTGTCAAAAGCCTTTTTGCAAAAATGTGACTCTCATCGCTTATAATAGCACGTGGAGTACCAAACCTTGTGAAAATATTCTTCTTCAAGAAAGCCACCACACTTCTCGCCTCATTGTTGGGTAAAGAAACGGCCTCAACCCATTTGGACACATAATCAACTTCGAACAAGATGTAGGCGTTTTCACAAGAACTCACAAAAGGGCCCATAAAGTCAATACCCCACACATAGAAAATGTCAATCTCCAAAATAGTTGTGAGAGGAATTTCATTCTTCTTTGAGATTCTACCGGTTCGTTGACATTCATCACATCTTTTCATAGCTCACTTGCATCCTTGTAAAGAGTGGGCCAATAGGAGCCACAACTAAGCACTTTGGCCGTCGTTCTTGCGCCACCATGATGACCACTATATGGCGATGAATGACAAGCCCCAAGAATTTCACCATGCTCTTCTTCCGGTACACATCTTCTAATCACCCCATCCGTACAAATCCGAAAAAAATATGGTTCATCCCAATAATAATCTTAACAATCCCGTTTGAGCTTCTTCCTTTGGTTTGAAGAGAACTCATCCGGAATAATTCCACACACAAGCAAATTTGCTAGATCCACGAACCATGGAGCCCCTTACATTGAAATAGACAAGAGTTTCTAATCGGGGAAGGAGTCATTGATTTCAAGGCCATCATGCGGCCTCCCCTCCTCCTCCAAACAAGACAAGTGGTCTGCCACTTGGTTTTCACTCCCTTTTCTATCTGGGATGTCAATATCAAACTCTTGCAACAAAAGTACCCATCTTATCAACCGAGCTTTGGAGTCCTTCTTGCTCATAAGATAATGAAGCACCGCATAATCCATGTGGACAATGACTTTTGCACCCATCAAGTACGGGCGGAACTTCTCAATTGCAAACACAATGGTAAGGAGCTTTTCTCTGTAATATTATAGTTGACTTGGGTACTATTTATGGTCTTACTAGCATAGTATACCGGATGAAAATTTTTGTTGATGCGTTGCCCCAAAACAGCCCTAATTGCTACATCACTTGCATCACACATGAGTTCAAAAGGGACACTTTAATTTGGAGCGATGATTATGGGAGTAGTTGTCAACCTGAACTTCAACAATGCAAAATCCCTCATGCAATCATCATTGAAGTTGAACTTGGCATCCTTTTCAAGAAGCTTGCACAACGGGTTCATCACCTTAGAGAAATCTTTGATGAAACGCTAGTAAAACCCCGCGTGGCCTAAGAAACTCCGCACTCCCTTTACCGAAGTTGGAGGTGGAAGTTTAGAAATCACCACAATTTTCACCTTGTCAACTTCAATTCCATGCTTTGAGATTTTGTGGCCAAGGACAATGCATTCCTTGGCCATGAAATAGTATTTCTCCCAATTAAGCACCAAATTTGTTTCTTCACATCTAGCCGACATTTTATCCAAATTTGCAAGACAATCATCAAAAGAATCTCCAACTACTGAGAAGTCATCCATGAAAACTTCAAGGTAGTCCTCCACCATGTCCGTAAAGATAGCCAGCATACACCTTTGAAAAGTCGTTGGTGCATTGCACAAACAAAATGGCATCTGCTTGAAGGCGAAAGTACCATAGGGACATGTAAAAGTTATTTTCTCTTGATCTTCCGAAGCAATAAGAATTTGGTTGTATCCCGAATACCCATCAAGAAAGAAATAGAAAGCACGGCCGGCCAATCTATCAAGCATTTGATCTAAGAAAGGAAGTGGAAAATGATCCTTCCTTGTGACTTTGTTGAGCTTGCGATAGTCCATAGAAACCCTCCATCCGGTCACTGTTCTTGTAGGAATCAACTCATTCTTGCCATTGGTGACCACCCTCATGCCCCCTTCTTTGGGACACATTGAACCGGAGAAGTCCATGAACTATCGAAGATGGGGTAGACAACCCCGTCATTTAACCACTTGATAATCTCCTTCTTGACAACTTCTTGCATAGCCTCATTGAGTTTCTTTTGATGTTCAATAAATGGTTTGGCACCATCCTCCAACTTGATCTTATGCATGCAAAAGGCTGGGCTTGTCCTCCGAATATCCACCAATGTCCATCCAATAGCCTTCTTCCTCTTTTGTAGCACCGTCAATATGGAATCTACCGCATGTTAGTCAAATAAGAGGAAAGAATAACCGGTAAAGTAGAACAAGGGCCAGGAAATTCATACTGAAGATGTTGAGGCAATGGCTTCAACTCCAAGGTAGGAGGCTCTTTAATAGAAGGCTTTGTAGGAGGAGTTGTTCTATTTTCAATATCCAAAGATAAATTTTGGGGTGCATAGTTATATAACCATATTCCTTGCAAAGAGTTCACACATTCCATGAAACCATCCATCTCGTCATCATCAAAGTTGAACAAGATGGCCTCCAACATATCACCAACATTGATTGTAGCACTTGTTTCATCAACAATAACATCGGTCACAAAGTCCACAAAAGAACACACTTCATTTCTATTTGGTTGCTACATGGACTTGCACACATGGAATACTACTTTTTCATCACTAACCCGGAATGTAAGTTCTCCGGTTTCAACATCACAAAGAGCCTTCCCCGTAGCAAGGAAAGGTCTCCCAAGAATAATCGGCACTTCACAATCAACCTCACAATCTAGAATGACAAAATCCATCAGAAGAATGAATTTATCAACACGAACCAAGACATCTTCAATCACTCCCAAAGGCCTCTTCATAGTACGATCGACCATTTGCAATCTCATAGAAGTGGGTCTTGGTTTCCCAATCCCCAAAGTCTTGAAAACCGAATAGGGAATCAAATTGATACTTTCCCCAAGATCACAAAGAGATTTAGCAAACTCGAAACTTCCAATTGTACAGGGAATCGTGAAAGCACCGGGATCCTCCAACTTAGGAGCCATTGAATGCACAATTGCACTCACTTGATGAGTGCCTTTGATAGTTTCAAAATTCATTGACCGCTTCTTTGTCATGAGATGCTTCATAAACTTGGCATAACCGGGCATTTGTTCCAAAGCTTCAACTAATGGCACATTGATTGAGAGACTCTTTATTATTTGAATGAACTTCTTAAATTGCTTCTCACAATTGTTTTTGGCAAGTCTTTGAGGGTGTGGAGGTGGAGGCTTAGGTAATGGTGCCTTAGCCTTTTGCACTACCGACTACGGTATGCTAATAATGTGATCCCTAGATGGGTTCACCTCCTCTTGAGTCTCTTCAACACTATCATCAATATCAATCCGAACTTCATCATTAGGTTGCATCACATTGTTTGGGATATCCTCTTGTTGCACCATTTGCTCATCATCAATAATTTGCCTTTCACTTGAGGTGGGTGCATTCCCACCTCTTTCACTTCTTGTAGTAACGGCCATGGTATGCCCCGTGTTATTTCCACCCTTTGGGCTTACTACCGTGTCATTTGGTAGTGCCCCCTTAGGACGAGAATTTAGAGCTTGAGAGATTTGCCCCATTTGAACTTCTAGGGTACAGATTGATGTGTTGTGTGAGGCAAGTTGGGCATCCGAATCGGTATTCTTTTTCATTATTTGCTTGAACGTATTTTCAATATGCCTCATCTCATTGTTTGAAGAACTTGAACCGTGGGAAGGATAAGGAGGCGGGTTGCTCGGTTGTTGATACATCGTGGGCCTTTGAAAACCCGATCCCCGGTTGCCTTGATTGTTACCCCCCTCCCCCCCCCTCCCCCCCAATTTCCTTGATTATTTCCACTCCAATTTCATTGATTATTGTTGTTATTCCAATTCCCTTGATTGTTGTTTCCGCTCCAATTTCTTTGATTGTTAAAATTTCAATTGCCTTGATTATTTTGAGGTCGCAATTGTTGTTGGTTTGGGCCTTTTGTTCACATATTGCACTTCCTCCTCTTGTTCATTGTAGGAATAATCTTGGTCAAAACCAATATCTTCTTGCACATAATTCTCCACTCGATTTTACACTTGTGGACCCTTTGTCCTCTTCTTGTTCACCATAATGTTCACTTCCTCCATGTTATTGACTTGCTTGGGATTTTGCACTTGATTTAGTTGGGCCTTTGCTAGCTGCGTCATGGTGGTTGTTAATTCGGTAATGGCTTCCCCATGGTCTTGCAACTCTTTATGAAGGTGGATCATGTTTAGATCACCATGTGGAACATTGACCCTAGATTGCCAAGCCGATGACGTTTCCGCCATCTCATCCAAAATCTCACATGCCTCCGCATAAGATGTAGTCATGAAGTTCCCACCGGCAAGTTGATTCAATACACATTGGTTGGTTGTGTTAATCCCACAATATAAAGTTTGTTGAATCATGTTCTCCGTCATATCGTTGTTGGGACATTCCTTAACCATTGTTCTATAACATTCCCATATATAGTGTAGTGGTTCATTCAGCTCTTGCTTGAATGCCAAAATCTCATCTCGAAGTGTAGCCATGTGCCCCGGAGAGAAGAACTTAGAAATAAACTTTTTCGCCAGCTCATCCATAGTGTGAATGGAATGGTTCGGCAATCGTTTCAACCGATCTAAAGCTTTTCCCCGTAGAGAGAAGGGAAAAAGCCTTAGCCTCTATGCATCCTCGGAGACATTTGTTTGTTTGCTCTCCCAACAAGTATCCACAAACCCCTTCAATTGTTTGTACGCATTTTGAGTTGGAGCACCGGTGAAGAAACCCCATTGCTCAAGCAAAGAGAGCATTACATTGGTGTTTTGAAAGTTGCCAGCCCTAATACGGGGAGGGGCTATTGCACTTGCACATCCTTCATTGGATAATATCCGGTGTGGAGCCTAGCATGGTGGAGGTGGGGGTGGAGCGGGGACATTGTCATGAAGCACTCGGTCTCTTCTATTGGCTTGAGCTTCAAGAGGAACATCATCAACGTGCTCATCCTCGACGTCCACATCCACCAAAGGCAAATTTCGAGCTCATTGTTCGCCATGGTTGTACCTACAATTTCTAGCACAAGTTAGTAACACGGAAGGAAAAAAAAGATATTCCAAAAACAAACCCAAATATATAGCTAACACCATTTTAACTCCCCGACAACGGTGCCAAAAATTGATGACGTCCACAACATACCTCAATAAGAGATATGATACGGTTGTATACAATAATAATTATCCAACTATGAGTCGGGATCGAATCCATTGGGAGTTATAAAGGGTTTCAGGAGGATATATATAAAGCAAGTGAATGGAGTACCTAAATTGCACTTCCACAACAGAGTTTTGATTTCTACTTCTAGTATAACTTTAATGATTACACACGGTCCGCAGATTTCTTTAGTTGGCAGGAAGGAGGATTTTGCGGCCACATATTTCTGGATTGCGGTTACAAGGCAACTTCTGCGGCCGCATATTTCTTGTGCGGTCCGCACTTCACAAAGTCTTCAAGACTTGGTCTTCTTGCATATTCTCTGAACTTTGAATATTTGTCAGTGGAAGCCCAGTTCTGCGGCCGCACAATTCAAGTGCGGTCGACAAATTACTGAAAAGCATATTGGGTTCTGCTGCTTGGGTTGCGGCCGCAGATGGAATTCTGCGGTCAGCAATTTCTTCTGCGGACCGCACATCGTTGCTTCTGCGCCTTGTATTGCCTTGTGCTTTAGAACACTCATTTTTGAGTCGGATTTCATCACGGGAGACCAAACTTCCAGCATTCCTGCAATTTGCACAATTTCATTAGTTTCGGGAATACAATTCAATAGTTTCAGACTAAAATAAAAGCTAAAAGGTGCTAATAGGCCGTCAAAATCCCCACTTATCACCTGCGAAGCAAAAAACCAAATTAGAAACCATGTCATAACAAGTCAAAAATAAACAAGCAGTAAAGAGAACAAGTACGATATTGTTGCCGCATTGTGCATGGCGTTATTTAACAAATACTCTCCCGAAAGAAAGTGTATTTTTTTCTTATCTTTTTCTGACGCCAACGGCTTTAGATAATTGGCGAGTTCCACTGGCCGGGACAACAGATGGCACTTGGTAGATACCGAGAGGGAGACACTCCTCCTTCTCTGGCGATCTGTGGAATGAGACGAGTAGTTGTGCCCCAAATTCCCATGGTCTGGGGATAGGAGAGGAGAAACATCCTCCTCTCGGGAGTCTGCGGCCGGTGGAGGTGATGTAGAAGTCTTTGATGATGAAGTTATGACCAGTGTGGAAGGAGATAAAGTTGATGGTGTTGTGGGTTGAGAAGCAGCTATGGTAGAGGCAGTGTTGTTTATTGGTTGCTCACCAACCGAAGATGGAAGAGGCCCGGTACTCGGCCTCAGAGTATCGGGAGCAGCAACTGGGACCAAAAAGGGAGAACCTTTTTGAATTGGCATTCTCCACCAAGTCAAACTCTCCCTAAAGAGCTTGGGCATCGTCCTCGGTTGGGGTTATAAGTTGTTCAGATTGAGCATTCTGTTGAGCTAATGAAGATCGTTGTCTCCTTTGCAGGGAAGCCACATCATCACTGGCTTCCATATCATCGTCAATAACCAAAGTGGCTACGGCTGGCTCGGGCATGGCTTTCTTCACCTTTTTATTTTGCCCTCGCCGAGGAAGAACGCCACCTTTTTGGTTGCTTGCTCTCCGGTCGGGGACTCCGAGAGAAAGCGCTCGCACCGGAAGCAGATCCAATGGCGCATGTTCGGGTGAGAGCCTCCTTCGACAACCTCGCAGCCTCTACAGAATCAGCCAAAACGTCCTCCTCGGGGATGGAAACAGAGTTATGCGGGAGACCTGAAAGAAGGTGATGTTAACCAGTTTTCTTATATACAAAGATAAAATGAAGGCAGAATCGGTTTTACGAGTCAGCTTACCATGATTCTTGTCCCTCCATCCGTATTTGGGAGCCAACTCTTTCCATCGGCGAGTCTCAGGTGGGGTGATGTCCAGAATCTTCTAAACCCACTGGTCCAAGCCTTCAACCCTTAGTGGTGTCTACCAAGTTTCTAAAATAATGAAAGAAAAAGGATTAGCAACGACACGAAACAGCCTTTTTCAGGAAAAAAATGATAGACTTTGAACTTACGTGTACGAGTCCAGGATTCGAGGAAAGACAGAGTTGTAGCGGGGATGATGTCCCTGGTGGTAATGACGACAAACCGCTCCATCCATCCACGGTCGTTGTCGTTATCCATATTGCTGGTGAACAAAGCATGGTGGCCACGTTTGCTGAAATTTATTACTCCCCCACAAAAAATCTTGGGGGAGTAGAGATTCATCATACGAGCCAAGGAGAGCTCCTCGTTCATTTTCTGGCACAGCCTCCACAGACATGCCACCGTTCTCCAGAACGAAGGGTGCCAAACAAACCTAGTATCGGTGGCACAGCTCCAAAATTATGGGGTCAAGTCCCCCGCTCAAAGAAAATGCAGCCAAAGTGAATGGGTATGTGTAAACGTACGTAAAGCCCTTCTTAGTGAAGGTTACTCGCTCCTCCAGATCGGGAGCAATAATGTTGAGGTCGTGGCAATCACAATCCTCCTTCATATCAGGGATGCTGGAAGGGCGAATAAAAGAGGGAAATTTGCCAACAACCCAAGTGCGAGTGTTTAAAGTAGGGAACTTCTTGTCAAAGTCCTTGGCTGTGTTGAGATGTGTGGGGATAATGGTGCTCACCGTGGGAGGATCAACATTAATGTCTATTTCTTTGTCTTTGCTCTTCTT
Organism: Nicotiana otophora; assembly: GCA_000715115.1. Taxonomy (NCBI): domain Eukaryota; kingdom Viridiplantae; phylum Streptophyta; class Magnoliopsida; order Solanales; family Solanaceae; genus Nicotiana; species Nicotiana otophora. The sequence goes on along the minus strand of AWOL01S0025860.1, from coordinate 23,751 downwards.
CGGGGCTCTACTGAAGAGAAGACTGGAGTTCTTGGAAGAGTTAGTGAAAGAAGCCATGATCAGCAGAAAGTGATAAGAGTTCTTTGAAGAAGATTAAAGAAAGATGAAAGCAGCAAAGAGTTGAATGCAAAGAAGTTGAGAGAGTTTGTAAAACTGTTAAGTGTAAAAGAAAAAGAATAAGGCGTATAAGTAAAGGAATAGGCGACTAAAATCGTGGACATGATTACCTTGAGAACTGGAAACAATATTGTTAAATCGTGGAGTAACACATGTTCGGGGTATTAAATGCGAAGAGACGTGCATCTTATCAAGCGTCAGAAACTTTTCAGAAGGGTTCAGAAAATTTCTCGCCAAGAAAGGAATCTTCACCAACTTCTCAGTGACACAAAGATGTGCCACCGGAAAGCAGGGGGACTATCTGTATAGGGTAAAATCGGTTCACATTAAATACTCGNGACGTGCATCTTATCAAGCGTCAGAAACTTTTCAGAAGGGTTCAGAAAATTTCTCGCCAAGAAAAGAATCTTCACCAACTTCTCAGTGACACAAAGATGTGCCACCGGAAAGCAGGGGGACTATCTGTAATATTATAGTTGTGCCACCANAGGGTAAAATCGGTTCACATTAAATACTCGAATGACAGAGTGACACGTGGAGTTGGGGACAGACGGAAGATGAAGCGAGTGAAAACCAAGACCGAGGACAACAGCTTCGGTTGGCATCGGGTAGACCCCGAAGGGAACATTATCAACGAGGGCAAATAAATATTTGCCACCAGATGACATTCAATGAAGAATATTCCTCAGTATTAAATACACATTTGTTACAGAGAATTTTGCATTCATAATCTGTCGTTACATATTCATCAATGACCTCATTATTGTCATTTAAGAGGGGCTTGATTAGGTATAGCTATAAATAGTGATTTCAACGGCCATTGTAACACACGAAAATTCTGACAAACTTATGCTACACATTATTCCAAGCTAAATAATACTTTATTTTCTGTCTACCGTCACTCTTATTGTTGCCTTCGGAAATCTTGCTCCCGGAGCCAAGCTATTAGCTATTTTATCTCGATTTCAATGCTAAGTCTTGCATTTTATTTAATTTATTTATCATTTGAGGATCAAATCGATTCGCTTGTCTATAGACCACGCTATAAATTCAACTGTACCATTTTACGGGTAAACAACTTTCAGAAAGCTTTAACTTCAAACATGAATATTGAAGTAAGTATTGTCAAGCTAACTTCAGACTTGTTTCTAGGTAATAATTAATGACTAAAGTTCAGATAAAAAATAATTAAATTTCAGGCAAAAAATGGTTGAACTCATGATATACCGATTTAAGACAAGATTTTTGTACAGTGTGAATAAGACTTCAATGCACTTCCCTCTTATTTAGTGATTTGGGCTATATTGATCCGTTCAAATAATATCCGAATTCACCCATTTGACACCGCCTAACTGTCTGGGATCGATGCGCGACTGTACATTTTCTGCATGTTCTCAATCTGCCTTTTTTCTTATAATAATCACAAACCCGTTGGAGATTTTGGTACGAGTATTGCCCAGTTAATTAACACAAGCAACCTCACCCCTTGTGAACTAGATTTGGATCTTGAATATTAAAATCCCTAAAGAAAGCAGCAACAATATAACTTTAGTTCTCGTACTCTTATTTTGTTCAGAAAAAGTCACCTCGCAGTGTGCCCAATCATTTATGGTATTTGCCAACTAGCCATACAAAAGCATCATGGGGATTGGCAGCGGCGCCCCATGCATTCCGTATCAACGGACACTTCTTCGTCGTAAAATTATACTTTGTAGCTAGGTAATTATTTTTTAACATATATATAAATATATTATGTATTGACACCTTTGATTTCTTGGTAAGTTTATTTTTTTATATTTTGACCCCCTTAATAAAAATCATGGCTCCGCCACAAGAGAGGAGAAGGGGTCTCATCAAGTTCCTTACTGTCGTTATTCTCACCTTATATCTGTAAGATGCAATATAGGAGCTCCTAGCTATTGCATCCTTACCTTCTAATTTTACTTGTAATTAAGTCTCAAGTTTCGTTTATTTAAATGTACATTTCATGGATTTTGCAGGGACTTTTCTTTCTTTTATTGTAGCCCAGTTTGCTCAATCGGTTGAATGAACGTGATCCGTCAAAGTTGTGGGATATACATTAGTTCAAGTTTTAATGCTCCTATATTAATCCCTTCTTAACTCCTAACTAATTCATTTTTAATAAGACTTTTATTATTAATAATATACGGGGTCAATATCAAACCCTTATCGTCATAATACGGTTTAATTTGATAAAAACCAATACTTTTGATATTATACTCTTAAGTTTTAACATAAAATGTAAAATATATATTCTACATGTACTTCTCACACAGTCTAGAAATATAATACTATGATTTTTATTATTTAAAAAAAATGATTTTTTAATTTATATTTACTCTCGATAATCATCACATAGATTCAATTTGAGGAGGAGATTGCAAATGAAAACTCTCTTCCTTTCCGAGGGCATCATTATGCTTGGCGACAGTTTATTAGCCTTTTGCCTTTTACTATTATATTCTTTAAGGTTACCTTTTAATATTATATTCTTAAGTGCCTTCAGTGTGATAGTCTTATATCGTGATAATAAAAATGTACTTTAGATTTAATTCAATCCGAAAAATTAGCTAATAAAATTCTTTATTGGTTGAAAAGATGCGATTTTATTGAATGCAATAACGGAAATTTAAAAGTAGTGACATGGAAAAAAAATAAAAAAATTAATTTATAATACATAGGTTTATACATTAGTATAATTTGTGGTGGCAAATTAGATAAATGAAATAGTTAGCCATCTATATTATCCACTAAAAAATGGGTTGGATAATAAATTTTTTAAAAATAGGTTAAATATGGATAAGATCCATACTATCCACTTAACTAATGGATAACCAATGAGTTTAACTTTTATATTTACAAATACTCAAATTGGAGATTTTCTCAAGTTTAGGAAACTAGAAATTCTCTCAAAAGAGATCATATTCAAGAAGTCGTGGATAATATAGACATCCATATTATCTTCCGATTAATCCATTTTATGTTCGTGTTAAATAAAGTTCGGGTCAGATGTTTTATCAGTTTTTGCATTATCCGTTTCCAACCCGCTCATATCCGATCCAATCCGACCTGCCAGCTTGCTTCCCCTAAGTACAATCTACACACATACATTACAATTAGGTGGCCTATATACAACTTTACAAAGTGTAACCCAAAAAAAGGCTAAGATTTAACATTCAACTCCAAATAGATTCTCGAAATCGCTATTAAAAGTTTCTTTAGAAGCTCAAGCTTCTAACCCATTCTTCGAATCAACAATTGTGGCTCAAACATTAGTTCGACTAACCAAATCTATTTGGGTGGTAAAAATTAGTTTTTAAAGGTAATCTACAATTGTTGAACAAGTTTAAATAAGTAGGTTTAAATTTTAAATCTAATTTTGTGAGAATTTGGTAATGGGTAATGTTTATTTTAGACTTGTCAGAAACAATCTTAGGAGGTTGTCTACAAATTTTAAAGTCATTTGATTGAGATTTGGACTTGATTTAAACAAGAATTGCAACTGAAAATCGTAGGAAATATCGCGTCTAGAGATGCTTGTACACTTTTATACAATATTATACTATCTTTATGTATATAGGTATATAAATATAAAGATATATAAACACAATAGTAAAAAAAATATGTTGGCGATACACTATGTATATAGATGTATAAAAAGAAGAATTAGAAATTGTGATAAATCTACCTGTTTACTCTAAAATTTTAGTAACAATTAAACTTGATCAGTGATTTTAAGGATACGTGATTTAATCAACTACCAATTGACAAACAAGGAATTGAAATAGATAATCAGAATAGTAAAATAAATCAAACCAGTGTTCTGGCAGCGCTTTCGACCTCGATTCGAGATGGTCTCGAGGTTGGGTAAGAAGAACAGTAAAGAACAATGATGAACAGTAATGGATAGTAAGTAAAATAGAGAGCAGCATTTTTGTATATCTTTATCAGTGAATCCATGCCCCTTACAAATGAATAGGGTCCCTCTTTATATAGTAGAGGAATCCTAAATAAGGTACAATTCTAATCACGAAAATAATTCCTATGATTGACGTCAATAACTGCTTGATTTGATCTGTTCCGAGATTTCTGCCGAGATATTCGGTCGGTTGCTAATGTCTCGCCATTCCGTTATTATGCCTTACTCGAAGTCGGTCATGCTCAGTCTCGATCTTCAGCGACCACTTCGATCTTTGTGCTCCGTACTTTGCCATTGAGCTAGAGCCTGGTTTATTACGAGCTTACTCTCGAGGCAGCTCCTCGTGCCTATAAAATCTGACATGCCCGATTTCGACCGTATATAGATAGTCCCCGTATTTCTTAGAATAAAATGATAAGGAACAGTTTGAGCCTTGATTTTTCGGAACCTCAATCATGACGTCGTCCTTATGACGTAAGTGACGGATGTGATCGAAATGTCCCGTCAGTTCAGTTTCCCAAATCATTAATGCTTGTCAGTTGGCGGTCGGCCACAAACGCCACCGAACCGTCGCTGTGAACCTATAAATACCCTCTCCTTCATTGAATGAAACTTTATTTTTGCTCTAATCAAACATCTAAGTATTCTCACTCTTTTCATCTCCTCTTTTTTGCCGTCTGTAGAACCACCGTCATTAGCACCGAAACCACTAATTTTTCATGTTTCTTCGCTCTTTTTTACTTATACACTTGGTGAAAACTTCAAAGACTGTACCGCAAAAGGAGAAAGCTTCTTGCTCCTCTTCCTGGGCGTCCGGCGGCAAGGCGCCAGCGGAGCCGCTTCCCCATGAATATGTTCTCGGCCCGTGTACTCTAAAATTAGACTTCAAGGTCGAAAACCCTTCATCGATCCCGGGCCGATGTGAGCATGTGTCGATGTACATATGCTCAATATCAAAGAGTCACCTCGAGGCCATGAAGAAGGACTGCAACTGGGGGTCCCGAGGTCGTGGTGCGAATTTCTGCTCCCGAAGAGAGCATCACCGCCTACGCGGAGGGGTTCTTAAGTGTTTACACTTACCCCTTCACATTGGGTCCCCTCGACCCAGTAATTATTGATCTCTGTAAAAGATATCAGGTCACCCTCGGCCAAATCCACCCCTCTCTATGGTACATAGTAATCATGATGTGCTTCTTCTCTAGCAAGGCCAAGGGGCTAGAGTTCACTCTAAATCACCTCATGCGGTTGTACCGGCCTCAAATCTACCGAGGACTAATCAGGCTCCAATGCCGAGCAACGAAGGCCTTGATCTCGAGCATCGATGAGGATAAGGATCGAGGTTGGAAGAGCCGTTTTATACGGGTGAGGACCTGCGACATTATCCCAGAAGAGAATATGTCGTTCCCTGAGGAGTGGAACTTCAACCGTAAGTTATATTTTAAACTTTGCCCTTCGTACCTTCTTCGACTTTGCCTGACATCCCCTTTCGATATGCAGCTGTTCCGTGGATTCCTTAAGCAGTACCTGACCTCGAAGATTGGGTTCGGAAGTTAGCCTCAACTTCCACATATGCCGAACGCGCATGGCGTGATTTGGCAAAGGCAGATGGGAGGCCAAGAATCACGGCAAGGATCTCCTTTTTCATGTTCTGAAACACTTTTTATACTCCATTAATCATTAATTTTCTTTCAAGCAGGCCTTACTAAGGATAAAATTTTGAGGCCTTCAAGTGGCGAGGAAGAAACCAAGTCCCCGGTTCCGAAGCCGAGGGAAGACAAGAAGATGAAAACTGCCTCACAATACGAGGACCCCAAGCCCAAACCTCGAAGGGTGAGGAAGAAAGTAATCGGTCTCACGATGGACTCGGTCCAAAAACTGAGAAACGAAGAAGAAGAAGAAGAAGAAGAAGAAGAAGAAGAAGAAGAAGAAGAAGAAGAAGAAGAAGAAGAAGAAGAAGAAGAAGAAAAAGAAAAAGAAGAGAAAAATGCCTCGGCACTGACAGTCCGACCTAGGAAAGCCACCGAGGTCACCAAACCTTCTGAGCCGACGGTGACTGCTAAAATCAAACCTCGTGTCGAGGAGGCTTACAAAATGAAATCGGGTGAGGATCTCGAATTACAAGAGGTCGAGACCGTTTCTTGGCCATCTGCAACTTTACCGAACGGGGCCGGTTCTGAGACCCTGAAGATCGATCAGAGCATCTCGAGCGACTTGCTCGGGATCATGATAGCAGGTCACTTGCCTTCTCTCCCGACCTTTTCTGAGAAGGCACTAAGGGGAGCTCGAAAGTTGAAGACTCCTGATATAGACGGAGGCTATAGTATAGGGGAGCCCTTTCAGGATTGCTTTACTGGAGTCCATGATGCCTCGGATATCGGTGATGCTTCTATTCTTTTAGAAGAGGCCCAATATCTCTTATCTCGGGCAAGAATCAGTTTATTGCACTTCTTTTCTTTACTCTTCTTTTTCTTTTTCTCTAAATTTGACTTGTATTTTCCTTTTTTGTATAGGCCTTCTCCAAGTTTCGAGCTGACCTTAGCCAGTGTGAAACCGAGCTCCAAAGGGTCTCAGGGGAGAGGAACGCTTTGAAGCTTCTTTGCGGCCAAAAAGAAGAAACTATAAAGGACCTTCAAGCGGATTTGGCCAAGGCTCATGAGGAAGAGGCCAAGCTAGATAAGCAGGTGAGCATCCTTTTGATAAAGTATGGACTCGACCCAATTGTGGAGGTTAATACTTCATTATCTCAGCTGCAGCAAAAGGTTGAAAATATTGAGCTGCTTCGGGGAGAATTCGATCAAGTAAAGGTCGATTGTGATCGGAGGAAGGAGAATATGGACCGCCTGGCTACGGAAAAAGCAACTACCTCGGCCAAACTATCATCGGTCGAGGTTCAACTTTGGGGCGTCAAAGATAAAAGTTTGGCCCAAGCCAAGAGGATCGAGGAGCTTGAAACCGGGCTTGCTAAGGCCAAGGCGGAGATGGAGAAGACAAAAGTCATGGCGGACAAGTCCATTGCCATGTACCGGGCCGATGCTGAGGCTGCTCAAATGCAGGTAAGGGAGGCTTCTGACCAAGAGCAATGGATCATTGACTTGGCAAAGTGTCAATCCTGGAGGGAAACCCTCGAGGAAATCCATACTCGAGATTTTGACCTCTCCGGGGAGATAGCCCGAGCCAAGATGCTTGAGGCTGAAGCCAGGCAGCTTGCCTCCTTTAACAACGAAGACGGAGATGAAAAAGGCAGTCGAGGTGGATCCGATGAGGGGCCTGAAGGAGAAGTAGCTCCCGAAGAAGAGGTCGAAATCGGCCGTAGTTAAGACTTAGTTTCTCTTTTTGTAAGACCTTGATCGGTCTCTTGTACATAACCTTTTCTATTAATATATAATAGAAGACTTTTTTTGAATGTCTTCTCAATTTTATGTTCAAACATATTTTGTGCTTTTGCCTTGTGAAAGTTCTGTTATTGCAGCCTCCGTAATTGAGTGAACACTAGTTTGAACTTAGAACAAAACCCTTAGGTTTTTTAGACATGCAAGGGCGAGTCCCCGAGCTCAATAATATATTCGAGATTTCGGATGGCTTGATCGATGCCATAACTGCACTATTTTTATAACTGAGTTCGAGTATGTTTCAAACTTAGAATAGAATAAACCCTTAGGTTTGTTTATCAAATAATGGGTAATTTTTGAACTTACAGTAACATACCCCTTAAGGTTTTATGGCGGATCCTTGAGCTAAGTTTAAATCAACTTTATTTGAACTCGGAATAGTGGAACCCTTAGGTCCGAGTTGAGTGAGAACAAAGTCTCGAACTCTAAATGTATTGGCCCTTAGGCTCTTTTAGGTTGGGCCAATATGGCCTCTAAAAGACGGCTATTATTTTCCCTTTTCGGCTTATTACCCATTGGGTGTTTTGAGGGTCCGATGTCGGTTGAAACCCTTTTACTTTTTATGCCTTAGCACATTTATGTTAAAGATAATTTGATACCTCTTAAGGTTTTTCAAGGGCTGATTTTATCGAAGCCCTTTTGATTATTTCCCGAGGGTAGCCTTTTTTAACCGGTTTTTCAGAGAATTTGAAGGCCTATCGTTATTGCGGAATTCGGACATCTCCGAACTGTGTTATTTAGGCCATAGCCTTTAGTTTGACCGTAGCCTTTAGTTTGGCCGTAGCCTTAGGGTATGCCTCTTGGGCTTATTTCCCAATAACATTTAGAACTTGTTTGAAATGTCAGTCCCCGAGAATGGTGGCCTTGGCCTATAGATCGAGGGGTGCCTCTTTGAGGTCTTATGCATTTATGTTTAGATAACTCGAATAAACCTATCATCGATGGTAGTCCCCGAGTGTATATTTGCACTTTGGCTCTTGAGCCATTTCTCGCAATATCATAATTATGAGGTTTGTATAGTAGATAATTTTCTTCGAGACACAAAATGTTTAAATGAAGAGAGAATGCTTCTTTGAATAGTTTATACATGCGCACATGTTTTGCCATCGGGGTTCAACTAATTTATATGGACACGGCTCACTTGACTGTTTGGTCCATTACAAAGCTTCCCTATCGAGGCCCTTTGACATGAAGTACTATTCTCGAGAATATAACATCCGAGGGTGATGCCCTCCAGTATTCGAGGTTGATTGCAAAGAAGCCTTAGATACTATTGAATTATCCTCAGGTAGCACATAATTGTTGCCTCGTTAAAAACCTCGTCGGGAAAACCCAGTTGGGATAAAAATCGATCTAAGGAAAAAAGAGTGCAACGCATACTTTAAAACCTGAGGTCTCGATGTCTTTGTTCGAACTCCTGCAATGAGTTAGCGCTGAATATATATAAACGAAAGAAGGGAGAAAGTCATACCTTAACAATAATATCGTTTGAGAAGTGATATGTTCTAGTTGTTTGGTAATGGTTCGTCGTCCATCGTTTCGAGTTTATAAGACCCTTTTTTGACTATATCGAGGACTTGATAGGGTCCTTCCCAATTCATAGCCGAGCTTCCCTTCATTAGGATTTCGAGTGTTGATGGTGATCTTCCTTAGGACTAAGTTCCCGACCCTGAAGTGGCGAAGGTTGGTTCTTCTATTGTAGTACCTTTTGATTCATTGCTTTTGTGCAGCCATTTGAATAAGTGCCGCTTCTCGTTTTTCATATAATAATTCGAGGCTAGTATTCATAGCCTCGCGGTTCGATTCCACCGATGCATGTCGAACCCTTGCGCTGAGTTCTCCGACTTCGACTGAAATTAAGGCTTCGGAACCATACACTAAGGAAAATGGAATTGCCCATGTACTGGACTTCGATGTTGTTCGATATGCCCAAATGACTTCGGGCAGAATTTCTCTCCATTTCCCTTTATCTTCGTTCAACCTTTTCTTCAGGTTTTGGATGATATCCTTGTTCATCGATTCGGCATGTCCGTTCCCACTAGGGTGATACGGTGTTGACAATATCCTTTTTATTTTATGGTCTTCGAGAAACTTCGTCACTTTACTGCCGATAAATTTCTTACCATTGTCGCATACTATTTCTGTGGGTATCCCAAATCGATACACGATGTGATCCCATATGAAGTCTATAACCTATTTTTATCTCACTTTCTCGAATGCCTGTGCTTCAACCCATTTAGAGAAATAGTCAGTCATAAATAAAATAAATTTAGATTTACCTGGCGCCACTGGAAGGGGTCCGACGATATCTATCCCCTATTTTATGAATGGCCATGAAGATAGGACTGAATGAAGTTGTTCTCCGGGCTGATGGATCGTCGGTGCAAACCTTTGACATTTATCACATTTTCGAACAAACTCCTTAGTATCTTTTTCCATGCTATCCCATTAGTATCCTGCTCTAATGATTTTGTGAATCAGTGATTCGGCACCGGAGTGGTTCCCACAAGTTCCTTCATAGACCTCTCGTAAAACATAATCAGTGTCTCCTGACCCTAAGCACACTGCCAATGGTCCATCGAATGTTCTTCTGTATAATGTTCCATCTTCAGCCAATGTGAATCGAGCAGCTTTGGTTCGTAAGGTCTTCGACTCTTTAGGGTCCAATGGGAGCTTTCTATTCTTCAAGTATTCAATATATTTATTCCTCCAATCCCAGGTTAAGCTTGTAGAGTTTACCTCGGCATGGCCTTCCTCGATCACGGATCTCGAGAGTTGAACGACAGTCCCCGAGCTGATCTCATCTTCCTCGACCGACGACCCCAAGTTTGCAAGTGCATCGGCCTCACTATTTTGTTCTCGAGGTACATGCTGTAAAGTCCATTCCTTGAAACGGTGCAAAGTTACCTACATCTTGTCCAAATACCTTTGCATTCTATCCTCTCAAACTTCGAAGGTTTTATTTACTTGGTTCACCACCAGTAAAGAGTCACACTTGGCTTCAATGACTTCTGCCCCCAGGCTTTTAGCTAGCTAGAGGCCTGCAATCATGGCCTCGTACTCGGCCTCATTGTTAGTCAACCTAGAAGTTTTGATAGATTACCTAATAGTGCTACCCGTGGGAGGCTTCAAAACGATGCCTAGCCCGGACCCCTTCACATTTGAAGCACCATCTGTGTAAAGGGTCCATACCCCCGATGACGTACCCGATTTGAACAAGATTTCCTTTTCAACTTCGGGTACGAGGGTTGGCGTGAAATCGGCCACAAAGTCCGCTAAAATCTGAGACTTGATAGTCATCCAGGGTTGATATTCGATATCGTATCCACTGAGTTCGACGACCCATTTGGCCAATATNTTCCTGTGGGCGGCTTCAAAACGACGCCTAGCCTGGACCCCTTCACATTTGAAGCACCATCTGTGAAAAGGGTCCACATCCCCCGATGACGTACCCGATTTCAACAAGAGTTCCTTTTCAACTTCGGGTACGAGGGTTGGCATGAAATCAGCTACGAAGTTTGCTAAAAGTTGAGACTTGATGGCCGTCTGGGGTTGATATTCGATGTCGTACCCACTGAGTTCGACGGCTCATTTAGCCAATCGGCCCGACAGTTCGGGTTTGTGCAAAATATTATGAAGTGGGTAAGTGGTTAATACGCATACGGGGTGATATTGAAAGTATGGTCTTAACTTTCTAGAGGAGCTTATTAGTGCAAGTGCCAATTTTTCTAAGTGTGGATATCTAGTTTCTGCTTCTCCTAAAGTTCGACTTACATAATAAACGAAAACTTGCGTACCTTGCTCTTCCCGAACCAGGACACCACTTACCGCGATTTTTGATACTGCCAAGTACAAGTAAAGTTTCTCATATGCCTTTGGAGTGTGAAGCAGTGGTGGGCTCGATAGGTATCACTTCAACTCTTCCAATGCTTGTTGGCATTCCGGGGTCCATGCGAAATCGCTCTTCTTTTTTAGTAAAGAGAAAAATCTGTGGCTTCGATCTGATGACCTCAAAATGAATCGGCATAAGGTAGTTAGCCTCTGTACGACTTTTACACTATCCACAATGGCGATGTCTTCGATGGCCTTGAGTTTATCAAGGTTGATCTCGATCCCCCGATTTGTACCATGTAGCCAAGGAACTTTCCTGAACCAACCCCGAAAGCACATTTCTCGGGGTTGAGCTTCATGTTGTATTTCCTTAAAATCTCGAACGTTTCCTGTAAATGAGCCAAATGGTCCTCTGTGTGCAGGGACTTAACTAGCATGTCATCAATATAAACCTCCATTGATTTACCTATTTGTTCTTCGAACATTTTATTCACTAGGCGTTGATAAGTAGCTCCTGCATTTGTTAGCCCGAAGGGCATTACATTATAACAATATGTTCTATACTTGGTGATAAATGAAGTCTTTTCTTGGCCTTCCGGGTTCATTTGGATTTGATTGTACCCGGAATAGGCATCGAGAAAAGTAAGAATTACGTGGCCGGCCGTTGCATCGATCATGCGATCAATGTTAGGCAGTGGAAAAGAATCTTTGGGGCACGCCTTGTTAAAATCCTTATAATCCACACACATTCTAAGTCTGTCCCTTTTTTAGGGACTACAACTACATTGGCTAACCATTCGGGATATTTCACCTCCCGAATGGGTCCTATTTTGAGAAGTTTAGTTACCTCGTCCTTTAAGAATGCGTGTTTTACTTCGGACTGGGGTCTTCTCTTTTGCTTCACCGGTTTGAATCTAGGGTCCAGGCTTAGCCGATGTGTCGTCAACTCCGGTGGAATCCCCGTCATGTCTAAATGGGACCAAGCAAACCAATCTATGTTATCAACAAGAAATTGGATAAGTTTTTTCCTGAGTTCGGGGGTTAATCCCGTTCCCAGGTATACCTTTTGCTCGGGCAAGTACTCGATCAATATAACTTGTTCCAGCTCTTCGACCGTTGATTTGGTGGCATCAGTATCTTTGGGAATAACAAAAGTTCGAGGGGTCAGAAAATCCTCCTCTTCTTCTTTTATCTCCCGCTTCCCTGATTCGGTCGAGGCTGGTGGCTGTGATTGCTATTTGACTTTCTGTTTATCTTTGATGCTCGACCTTTCCGAGGTTGATAGTGCCAATATCGGGGTCACCTCATCGACCGCAAATATTTCCTTTGCAGCATGCTGCTCCCCGTATACTATTTTTACACCATCCGACGTCAGAAATTTCATCATTTGGTGGAGAATCGAAGCGACTGCCCTCATATTGTGGATCCAAGGCCTTCTGAGCAGGGCATTGTACCTCATGTCGCCCTCGATTACATGGAACTTGGTATCTTAAATGGTTCCATCCACGTTTACTGGTAGAATAATCTCCCCTTTAGTTGTTTCACTGGCCATATTGAAGTCGTTTAAAACTCAAGCTGCGGGTACGATTTGACTTTATAGGGCGAGCTGCTCCATGACCATCGATCGGATGATATTTGCCGAGCTACCTCGATCCACTAAAACATGCTTAACTTGAACTTTATTTAATAAGATAAAAATTACCAGAGCATCGTTGTGGGGCTGAGAAATGCCTTTTGTTTCTTCGTTGTTGAATGATAAAGTGCCTTCGGGCACATAATCTCGGGTTCGTTTTTCCCTAGTGATTGATACCTTATTGCGTTTGAATATGGGTTCCTGTGGGATATCGACCCCACCGACGATCATATGAATGACATGTTGGGGTTCCTCCTATTCATTTTTCCTGTGGGCATCCCTTTCTCTGAAATGATTCTTGGCTCGATCGCTGAGGAACTCCCGAAGGTGACCCTCATTGAATAGACGGGCTACCTCCTCCCTTAATTCCCTGCAATCATCGGTCTTGTGACCGTGCGTGCCATGATACTTGCACATCAAATTTGGGTTTCTTTGGGAAGGATCGGTTTGTATGGTTTGGGCCACCTAGTATCTCTGATCCTTCCAATTGCCGAAACAATGCCCGCTGCATTTATGCTAAAGTTATATTCCGATAACCGAGGTGCCTCTGTGGGATCGGCATACTTGTCGAAACCACTTTTGCTCATAAGTCCCCGAGAATTCTGTCCTCGATCACTTCTTCGATCGTTCCGGGCGGAATTGCGTCCTGAACCCTTGTTCCTTCGATCTGCGGTATATGGTTGATATCGGTACCTGTTCGACCTTGGCTCCCTGTCGACGTCCCTCTGGTTTTTAACTGTCGACCTGTTTGGATATACTGAACCGGAAGGGGCTCCTAATTGGTCTTCCTCGACCCTGATCTTCGACTGATATTGATTGTGTACATCTGCCTAAGTTATAGCTGGATACTCGATCAAATTTTGTTTCAACTGCCGTGATGCTATCGAACTCCGTTCGTTCAACCCTTGGGTGAAATCTTGAATGGCCCAATCATCTGTGACCGGTGGCAACTCCATGCGTTCCATTTGAAATCGGGACACGAACTCCCTTAGTATTTCATTATCCCTTTGTCTTACCTTGAAAAGGTCTGATTTCCTCATTGCGATCTTTATGGCTACGGCATGTGCCTTTACGAAAGAATCTGCTAATATGGAAAATGCATCGATGGAATTTGGTGGCAGGTTGTGATACCAAATCATTGCTCCCTTCGAAAGGGTCTCTCCGAATTTTTTCAACAGCATAGATTCGATCATCCTCTAAATCGTTACCCTTAATGGCGCATGTATATGAAGTAACATGCTCGTTGGTATTGGTAGTCCCATGTATTTGGGTATGTCTGGCATACGAAACGTCTTTGGAATAGGCTTCAGAGCCGCACTTGGAGGAAACGGCTTTTATACAAACTTCTTCGAATCCATCCCTCTCAAGATTGGTAGTGCCCCTGGTATCTGATCAACTCGAGAGTTGTATGTCTCCATTTTTTATCGTTGGCTTCGATTCTATTCTCCCCTGATTCAATTCTTTTGGTGAGCTCCTCAAGCATTTTTATTACCGCAGGATTAGTCTCCCATTCGTTACCATTCGACCTTTCCGGTACTGGCTCGGTACGACAAGTAATTTTNGTGCCTTTACGAAGGAATCTGCTAACATGGCAAACGAGTCGATAGAATTTGGTGGCAGGTTTGTGATACCAAATCATTGCTCCCTTCGAAAGGGTCTCTCCGAACTTTTTCAACAGCACGGATTCAATTTCATCATCTTCTAAATCGTTACCCTTGATGGCGCATGTATACGACGTAACATGCTCGGTGGGATCAGTGATCCCATTATATTTGGGTATGTCGGGCATACGAAACTTCTTTGGAATAGGCTTCGGAGCCGCACTTGGAGGAAAAGGCTTTTGTACAAACTTCTTCGGATCCATTCCTTTCAAGATTGGTAGTGCCCCCGGTATCTGATCAACTCGAGAGTTATATGTCTCCATTTTTTTATCATTGGCTTCGATCCTCTTCTCCCCTGATTCAATTCTTTTAGTGAGCTCCTCGAGCATTTTCATTACCGCATGATCGGTCCCCGATTCGTTACCATTCGACAATTCCAGTACTGTCTCAGTACGGCCAGCAATTTTCGATTCGACCCTATTCAGAGCTCTATGGTGATTTTGTAACTGAGCAATAGCGGCTTGCTGAGCCTGAAGCATCTCGAATATCAATTGGAGACTGACTCTTTTGTCTCCTGTGCCCTATGTTCCTTGGCCACTAGATCGGCCTTTTCTGCGTACACTCCCATCGAGATCTGCACCTAGGTTCGCGTTTAGATCAACGTGCGAACTGATATCGACTGGGTTGGCAACCGGTGCTGCCCCGAGATTCGCGTGTGGCACCTCGATTCCTGGAGCGATCATATTTCCGTTTTCATCGTGGAATCCAAGGCCATTGTTACCGTGTAAGGATGTATTTTGTGAGTTTGACATGTTTTAACCTGAAAGCAAAGGCACTCAACAAGAACAAGCATAAAATAGTATGTTTTACCAGAATCAATACTANATACTCGATCAAATTTTGTTTCAACTGCCGTGATGCTATCGAACTCCGTTCGTTCAACCCTTGGGTGAAATCTTGAATGGCCCAATCATCTGTGACCGGTGGCAACTCCATGCGTTCCATTTGAAATCGGGACACGAACTCCCTTAGTATTTCATTATCCCTTTGTCTTACCTTGAAAAGGTCTGATTTCCTCATTGCGATCTTTATGGCTACGGCATGTGCCTTTACGAAAGAATCTGCTAATATGGAAAATGCATCGATGGAATTTGGTGGCAGGTTGTGATACCAAATCATTGCTCCCTTCGAAAGGGTCTCTCCGAATTTTTTCAACAGCATAGATTCGATCATCCTCTAAATCGTTACCCTTAATGGCGCATGTATATGAAGTAACATGCTCGTTGGTATTGGTAGTCCCATGTATTTGGGTATGTCTGGCATACGAAACGTCTTTGGAATAGGCTTCAGAGCCGCACTTGGAGGAAACGGCTTTTATACAAACTTCTTCGAATCCATCCCTCTCAAGATTGGTAGTGCCCCTGGTATCTGATCAACTCGAGAGTTGTATGTCTCCATTTTTTATCGTTGGCTTCGATTCTATTCTCCCCTGATTCAATTCTTTTGGTGAGCTCCTCAAGCATTTTTATTACCGCAGGATTAGTCTCCCATTCGTTACCATTCGACCTTTCCGGTACTGGCTCGGTACGACAAGTAATTTTCGGCTCGACCCTATTTGGAGCTCTATGTTGATTTTGTAACTGAGCAATAGCGGCTTGCTGAGCCTGAAGCATCTCGAATATCAATTGGAGACTGACTCTTTTGTCTCCTGTGCCCTATGTTCCTTGGCCACTAGATCGGCCTTTTCTGCGTACACTCCCATCGAGATCTGCACCTAGGTTCGCGTTTAGATCAACGTGCGAACTGATATCGACTGGGTTGGCAACCGGTGCTGCCCCGAGATTCGCGTGTGGCACCTCGATTCCTGGAGCGATCATATTTCCGTTTTCATCGTGGAATCCAAGGCCATTGTTACCGTGTAAGGATGTATTTTGTGAGTTTGACATGTTTTAACCTGAAAGCAAAGGCACTCAACAAGAACAAGCATAAAATAGTATGTTTTACCAGAATCAATACTAAACAATCACTATTATCCTTAGCCCCACGGTGGGCGCCAAACTATTTACCCTAAAATTCGAGTAACAATTAAACTTGTTCAGTGGTTTTAAGGATACGTGATTTAATCCACTACCAATTGACAAATAAGGAATTGAAATAGATAATCAAAATAGTAAAATAAATCAAACCAGTATTCTGGCAGTGCTTTCGACCTCGATTCGCGATGGTCTCGAGGTTGGATAAGAAGAACAGTAAAGAAAAATGATGAACAGTAATGGATACTAAGTAAAATAGAGAGCAGCATTTTTGTATATCTTTATCAGTGAATCCATGCCCCTTACAAATGAATAGGGTCCCTCTTTATATAGTAAAGGAATCCTAAATAAGGTACAATTCTAATCACGAAAATAATTCACATGATTGACGTCAATAACCGCTTGATTTGATATGTTCCGAGATTTCCGTCGAGATCTTCGGTTGGTTACTAACATCTTCCCATTCCGTTATTATGCCTTACTCGAAGTCGGTCATGCTCGGTCTCGATCTTCAGCAACCACTTCGATCTTCGTTCTCCGTACTTTGCCATTGAGCTCGAGCTTGGTTTATTACGAGCTTACTCTCGAGGCAGCTCCTCGTGCCTATGAAATCTGATATGCCCGATTTCGACCGTATACACCACCAAATACCTATAAATAATGTATCAATCTTGTATATAGTAGTGTGTATAAAAGGTGTTTATATACACCTATATACTATTATATAATATTATTTACTGTTATACAAATAAATCGTATCAACAGAGCTTCCCTTCTTCTTCTTCTCCTTTCTTAAGCCTCTTATGAAATGTAGCTCAAATCTATTCCAAATTACTTCAAATTTAAGTTTTAGACTTCTCTTGATGTTTCCTATCAATTTGGACAACACTCAATTCAAACAACTAACAAACTCGAAAAATTTAATTTCTAAAATCAAAGTTTCAAACAGCCTTTAGTAGTAGACTTTTGTAGACTTTTATTTTTCATGTTTCAATCAACCACACTAGAAGCTCGACTTCTCGCATTTTAGATATTCAAACTTGTATCTAACTTTTTTTTTAAATCTCGACTTTGAATCTTAGAAGAAACCAAATAATGGAGGTTCAAGTTTTTCTTTTAAACCTCTCAACTCACAAGTAGCGAACATATTTTGGCTTTGAATTTGGAAGGAGAAGTGAAAGAGAACAACAATGGCAGAGGAATTTATGGTTGTAAATTTGATAGCGAAGGAGAAGAAAGAAGAAAAATAATAAAAATAACAACAACCCAGTATAATCCCACTAGTGGGGTCTGGGGAGGGTAGTGTGTACGCAGATCTTACCCCTACCCTGGGGTAGAGAGGCTGTTTCCAAATGACCCTCGGCATCCTTCCCTCCAAGAACTCCCCACCTTGCTCTTGGGGTGACTCGAACTCACAACCTCTTGGTTGGAAGTGGAGGGTGCTTACCATCAGAGCAACCCACCTTGTCCCAAAGAAAAAAGAAGAAAAGAAAAAACAAATTGAAGTGGGTCTTTAATGTTGGGCTAAGGAATGAGAAGAAATTTAATACTTCCTAGTATGTATAAAGTGGGTTAAACCGGGTAAGAAAATAAAATATGAGCCAAATTTGATTGAGAACTTGCCTGAGCTGATAGAACAAGTAATTTATTCTTTATTATATCTATAATTTATCCTCATTAGCAGAAGAGACATGAAAACAGAAGTAGAAAAGGTCAAAAATACCCTCAATTATGGAAAATAGACCCATATATGGGAAAAAGGCCAAATATGTCATTATTAGTGATTGGCTCAAATTTACCTCTTAATTTGGGAAAATAAAATAAATTTAGCCCCCATTTGAATTTGATCTCAAATATGCCCTTATCATTAGTGGACAGACACAAACTTGCCCCTCAAAACAAACGAAATTCACTTTTTCTTCACAATCCTTTAGTATTAGGCTCAAAGGTTTATTTGGCTGTTATTTTTTAAAATGAGGAGAGGAAAAATAAAAAGAAGAAAATAAAAGAAAAGAAATAAGAGCATGTAGAAAAAAATACATTTTAGAAATGCATACGAAAAGCAAAGAGAGTATTTTTTCAAAATATTCTGTTTTGCTCAAGGATGACTACAAGTCTTCTCTTTCAGTTTTTATCTTTGTAATGACCAATTTTTTAAATTGTTTACGTAATTATGACTATATGTATAACTTTAGTTCAACATAAATATAATTAGTATCTTATTAACTTTTTTCTTTTTGGTATGGCAACAATTTCTTTAGCAAGATTAAAACTTTTTGTTAAGTGTACATAATACTCCCTGCAATTTTTCTATTTGCTTTCAATTATTTCTAATTGATTTAAGAATTTCAATTTGGTATTGGGTTCTTGAAGAATATTTATTTTTTCATGATAAATTGTTTGATTTTCTGGTATTTATGTTATGTTTAATTTATTATTAAGCTTTAGAAGAGTAAAGTTTTTTTAATGGGGGAAAGACAAGAATATGATGAGCAGTTAGACATAATTTAATTTTAATCATTTTGGATATGTGTAATTTCTTTGTTAACATATTTCATCATATACTTTTGGGTTTAAGATAACTATTTTGCAAGGTGGCACTCCAAATAATAAATATATTATAAATTTGTAAAAATAAGATATTGGAAGTTTTTTAGTTTTAAGGGGAAAACACGTGCTACCCACTAATGATAAGGGGAGATTTGAAACCAAATTCAAAATAAGGACAAAATTGTTCTATTTCTCATAATTGAAGAGCCTTTTGACCATTTTCCCTAGGGAAAAAACTTGCGACTGGCCAACAACTCCCCCTTTACACTAGATGGGGCATTACTTTTGAATCAACAGAAGAAATTTGCTTAAAAATTTCGATGAAGAGATCTTGCGAAATAAAAATTCAGTATTTTCCTCGTTTTTTGTGCGTAAAATGTTTTTCAACTAAACGTAAGAAAGCTTTTGACGTTTTCTTAAAAATTGAACGAATATGTTTTTTTTTTTTGGCGTTTGGTAAAAAAAGAGTTCTATTAAAAGCTTGACTTTTTCTTTTAGTATGAACCCATTTTAAAAAATTTAACCAAACTCCAAGAGTCACCTACCACTTAGTAGTATTTGTCTTCTGCTGATACAGTTCCTTTTTCATTTCTTCTTTGCTCCAATATTACTGATACAAAAATTGTAGAACAATAAATAAAAGTTTCCCATTTATCATTTTAATAAACTTTTGGCCAAGTTGAAGAAATCAGCTTATTTTGAGATGTGCTTTTTTTAGAAGTGCTTTTGAAAAAAGTATTTTTGCAGAGAAGCAATTTGTGTTTGGCTAATCACTCTGAAAAACACTTTTGAGCAATAATTTGTGTTTGACCAAGTTTTTGAGAAAGTGCTTTTCAGTATCAAATTACGAATAAGGACATCAATAAATTTGATTAATAGTTAATATTAAAAGTAAATAAATAATCTTAAAAATTTGCTATTACATGCAATAATTAAATCTTTTCATTTTATTTAAGTAAAATATGAAAATAAAATTTAAAAATACTTAATTCTTTTAATATAAGTTAAATATATTAAAAATCATTCAACAAATATAAAAGTATTCACCCCCAAAGTCACTATATATTAGAAAATTATCCTAAAAATAATAAAAAATATTTATCCATTAATATCCTAAGTATTAGGTTTAACGGTTATTTTGGTATATACTATATTTTATTAAGGGTAGTTTTGGTAAGAAGAAAAGTCAAAACTGCTTCTGCTTCTGCTTTTGGGAAGAAATTACTTTTTTCTGCTTCTCAAAAATTGCTTCTGCTTCTTCCCAAAAGCACTTTTTCCCCCAAAAAAGCTTGGTCAAACACCTCAAATGAGGAAAAATGGTGCTTTTTTAAAATAAAAAAAATACTTTTGACCTCTTTAGAACCTTGACCAAACAAGATGTTCAAGATTCTAAGCTAGCATTTGACCATGGATTCTCAAATTTATTCTGAAAAATCTGATTTGGGTGAAGTTTGGTTTGAAGATGAAAATGTGTTTGGACATCTGTTTTGGGTGAAGTTTGGTTTGGAAAAACATGAAACATAACTTATACCCACAAGTTCTAAAAACTATCACAAATACCCAACAATATCATTATCAATAAAACATTCATTATATTATCGCAAACCATAGTCCTGGACATAAATAAATTTGATACAAAATTATCATTTTTATAATAAACTACATGATACACTATCAGATGACCGAGAAGAAGAAACAACATCGTTACAAAATAATAAATGATGGGCTCTTTTATAAAATACAAAAGTTTGGAACAATTTTTTAAAAATATAATAGTGATATTTTGGCTCAAAACCAGCATTTGAGCTGGTTTTGGGATTTGGCTAAAATGTAGGCAAAATCTATGGTCAAATATGTGTTTGCCAAATAAAATCCAAGTTTATTTTGACAAAATCTATGACCACACAGTACCTAAATAAAATGTGATTTCACGGGGAAAAGGGGTCGAGGCATGTGCTTTTAACCAAGGCAAAATTAATGAACAGATCATGCGCTGTTAAAAAGAATAAAAAGGCAAACAATTTAGAAAATATCTAAATTGTCTTTTTTTCTTTTATTTTCTTATTGTTTATTTTCTTTTAGCATTTTTAGCACTCAATCTCTTTGGTCAAAACCAATTGAAAAGATTATTTTCACAATTTATAATAAATACCATGTTCTTTATAATCAGAGCTCCAATTTAACTTGTAAAGTCAAATACACAAACTACTATCTTTCTTTTCAATTTTTAAAACATGACATAAGCTTTTATTTACCGTTTGTAGTATTTTATAAGGGGGAGAAAAGACTTCTGGAATCAAGAACATAAAATGTTGAAAAATCCACATCAATTAGAAAGAAAAACAAAAGTAAGCTGGCTTTTCTGGCTAGTAATTATGAAAAACTTATCACACAAACACTAATAAAATTTCACATAAAAAACACATATCTACACTAATATATTACCCATATAATATACACTTTATATTTTCACATAAGAACATAATAAGTGTAATGTCCCTTTTGGGTTATTTTTTACACTTACTTCAACCAAGCTTAAAACTACATGAAATTTAAATAAATAAAAAAACAATAAAAAAGAAATTAACCCTTTGATTATTATCATCAAATACCCACCATATTTGACTTCATTATCACTTTGCTATAGGTTTTCCTCTAACAAAGTATGTATATATGATGAAATTAACCATATTTGCTATTGGTTTTCCTCTTTTCCCAAATATGTCTTTTTATCTGTTGACAGCACGAGTAGAAATCCAATGGCACCTCGCCGCCGGTGATCCGCCGGAGACCATTCTCTTATTGGCAGTACTGGTTGAAGAAGCTGAAGAATTCATTGAAAATCCGTTATCAGGCGACCCGAATAGCTGTATATCCGACATCTCGAACCGACCCGAATCGCCCGGAAGTCTCACGTAAGAACCCAAAAGCGATTCATTAGTCATTCCGCCTTGTCTAGTATTTTTGAAATCTATTATTGCTTTGCACACAAATGGAATTAATCCCTCCATTTTTGGATCCTTTTGAAATTTTTCTGTTTAATTTTGCTGTACTTTGGAGGGGAAGAAGAGATGTGTTTGAGCTAAGATGTTGGTTTTTGGAGTTTTGAGATTTTGGAAGCGAAGAGAGTGGTTTAAAAGAAGAGGAGGGAAGGGGGTGACGTGGCGTAATGGGTTAGAGTCCAGCTGTAATTGCTAAGCCAAGCTGACAATAAATTGATAGGATTTAAGTTATAAATTGATAGTGTAAATTTCTTATAGTATTGATGACGACGACAACAACAACTCAGTATAATCTTATTAGTAGGGTATGAGAAGGGTAGTTTGTATACAGACTTTATCCCTACTCTGAAAAAGAGAGGTTGTTTCCGATAGACCCTCGGCTCCCTCCCTCCAAGAATTCCCCACCTTGCTCTTGGGATAACTCGAACTCACAATTTCTTGCTTTGAAGTGGAGGGTGCTCACCATTAGAGCAACTCACTCTTGTCTCTTATAGTATTGATGAATTTTAATATATTATAGGAATAACATGTTAGTTATATTATTTTTATTAAATATTTATTAAAAGATAATATTTATAATTACATAATAATTGATATGTTGTGTAAATATATTTTACACTTTAATGTATATAACATAAACTCAAATAGATATCATGAGTCGATCATGTGATGCTTGAGATTTAAAAGATTTTCGATTCGAGCATCCCTGAAAATGAATAAACATTCAATACATATTTTACCTCTTCAATAAGCTTATTCAGCAGAAATATAATTCAGATTACTTGGATCAATAAGCCTTGTACAATAATAATTAAACTTAAGAAAAATAAAGAAGAGAAAGAAATTCGATGGTTTGGCTCAAACGTCGTCCCTAGCAATAGAGAACTTTTCAATAAAGAACGTTTTATCCCTTTTAATAAATTTATAAAACATAAATTCGAATTAGTAAAATTAATGAGTTCGAATATCAGGTGATTAAAACAAAGAAAAAGAAATATATAAGAAAAGAAAGAGGAGAAAGAAACTTCCAAGTAACTAAAAAGCATTGAATAAAATTCTTCAATGAAAGCTGCCTCAAAACTAAAAGTATTACTTATCGCGAAAATTTATTCTGTTGTAATTGTTGAGGTTTTGGTTTTAAGATGAAATAGTCTTAAAATGAGGGTGAATGGGAAATGGAAGGAAAATGAAATTTTTGAGTAAAATTTTAAGTTTCCCCCTCCTGATAATAAGACATTGTCCCATATTGGAAGAGGAAAAGAATTTTGGTGGGTATATATATAATTGCTCTTCTTGTAGCTCTTAAAGAGTTAAGAAGAAAGCAAGCCTCGCGCCGTCGTCGTCGTCGCTCGCTCGACTTTGGCTTCGGCTTCAGCTTCGGATTTGGTCAAACGATCGATTGATTGATTAATTTTTTGGACCAAATTTATTTGTTAATAGTAAATATTAACGTAAGATTATCCGCATTTGTAACGGATATGTTCCAATCCGATCCGTGTATAACAGCCGCCTCAAGTCGGCTTCGGCTTCGGATTTGGATTTGGTCAAATTCGGCTTCGGCTTCGGCTTCTTCGGATTCGGATTTGGTCAAACGATCGATTGATTGATTAATTTTTTGGACCAAATTTATTTGTTAATAGTAAATATTAACGTAA
>AWOL01S0025855.1:2306-14331 GCA_000715115.1 Nicotiana otophora | reverse complement strand
AATAGCTTATTGTTAATTACATATTCCCTCTGTCTTCTAGAAATTTGACTACTATTCATGTTAGAATGTTCCGAGAATGTTTCTAGAAATCGCCTTATGGATATTCCCAAATGGAGCGCACCAATGCCTTCTACTAAGCTGATAGCCTACTTAGAGGACTCTCAATCTGTCTATCGGGACCTGCGAGCATGAAACGCAGCATCCCCAGGAGAATGGGATGTCAGTACAAATAATGTACCGAGTATGTATGGAATGAAAATCAGTAAATAAAAGACATGAGAGAAACATGGAGAAAATGACTCAACATTTAAATCTGAATAGCTCTGTAAATCATTTCATATTTATAATGTCATGCATGTGCATATACATGTCATACCACGCATAGCTATATGTGTACATAACATCATCAATCCTCGGAGGGCATCCCATTATATCATCTCGGCCACTGCGGGCAAAATCGTCAACATATACCAGCTGATCAGGTGGTAGTGCTTATATAACGCCGTAACCTTTTCCCATATTCCATATACATATATTATACGCGTATATAACTCTATCTGGTCATGGGTCAATGTACATGTATAAATGAATGAAATGCATAAGAAATACGTTAATATGATTTCTCGGAATGCCATACGATCAATATGCCTTTCGAATAAACTTTATCAAATACGTATTTTTCAGAGAACCATGAACAAAAGATATAATACTAATTCACATGGGGAATCAAGAACATAGGCCCCCCTAGCACTTCTATGAATAGAGTCATTTATGAAAGTTGCGCATTTTCTTGTTTCATTTGTATCATATGAATCATCTCAAAAGGAAAGAAGGGATAGCCTTAACATACCTGTGCCGATTATCTTAACAATCCCTCTCACACACGTCTTTTGCCAAAAATACGTAATGACGGATCGAAGTAGGGAAAAATTTGTATGATATTCTTGAGAAAGATTGTACCGAGCTCCGTTGGAATTTGCAATTCACGCTGCTATAGCATTGTGAAGTTTCAAACAAATTATTTGAGTCTCATTCGTTACTTAGCAAGCTTGGCAAAACATAACATCCACCTTAATGATTCAGGAAGATCTCTTATAACTTGTGGGTTGTGATCCCCACTTGATAAGGATGACTTTTGCCAACAAATCCAATAAAATGCCACCTAATATCCAAACCAAAGAGTCACTTGTCACCTAATTAACTTGCTGCCACATTGGGGGCCCTTTAGGCTTATCCAAAATGTTTCCAATTGATTTGTTAACTCATTAATCTCCCACTAATCAACAATTAATCAATTACCCACATAATTAAAAATTATCTCCAATTACTTAAAATACTAATTACTTTTAACACACTTTATACACCTGACTATCATGGTCATGTCGTACCTTGTACAACACTAGTCCATAAATACGGGGTATTATAGCTTGGACTGTACTTTATCTCAAAATATCAAACTTCGATGAAACTCATTTTCTTCCACTCATTTACCCTCTGACCTTCACGGCTTTACTTATCACGTGTTGTAAATATCATAGTACTTATAACCTTCAAATAATCTTGTCCTTGAACTGATGTCAATTATCTTATGACAAATCCAACGTACAATACTACGGGGTGTAACGTCGACGTAATACTGTGAGGTTTAACATCATTCCCCCCTTGGAACATTTTTCCTCGAATATTAACTGATGCACTTATCAGTCTCATAACGGGATAGCTCTTACGAATGGATTTAATACTGTCCTTGCCATTTAGGCAACCGTTCTATGAATAAATCCAAAGGCCAGGGCATTCTCCCCTTTAGGCCTCTTTCTCACACCACGACTTGTGGTCGGAATGCTTTTAATCTCGTAACTATTTCTATCTTCTATCATGCAGTTTGTACGATTTTGTCCTTGTATGTGGGCTTATGCGACCCTTCTCTCCTTTTCCTCCAGCCTTTAGCCAATCTCTAGGCCTCACTTTATGAACATATATGGAATTATGATATGCTGTCCCTCTGGGCGTCTATNACATATATGGAATTATGATAACATGTCCCTCTAGGCGTCTATGGCTTTACTGTATCTAAGTAGGTTGTCACGACCCAAACCGATAGGCTGCGATGAGTGCCCGAGTCCTACCTGTCAAACACCCTTAATCATGCGACTAATATATGAACATGAATAACATCTGCTAAATTACGAGAATAACATGCGTGAGGAAAACCTATCCAAAATTCATATATACATATACGTGCGAAATACGTAGGGTGAACTGGCAAGGATGCTATAGACAACTACATGTCCAAAATGAGAAGCCGATAATGACATATACTACCCAATTATACATGACTATCTACAGACCTCTAACAGAATATACAATTGTACAAGGATGGGACTGGGCTCCGTCATACCCATCTATGTAAACAAACCTATCGTACCAAAATCCAAAATAGCTCCGGATCAAATAGAACACACCAACTCACGCTGATCAAGGATCCTATGAAGGGGGACCGTCTGCTTGTCTACCTGTACATGCGGGCATGAAACACAGCGTCCCCAGGAAAAAAGGGATGTCAGTACGAATAATGTACTGAGTATGTAAGGCATATAAATCAGTACCTAAAAGACATAGATGAAACACGGAATAAAGAATTCCGCCTGTAAGCCTAAATGACTTGTAAATCCTGAAACATTTATAATGTCATACACCTGCGTACAATTGTTGTGTCATGCATGGGTATAGGTGTACATAATATCATCAAGCCTCTGAAGCATCCCATCATATCATCTCAGCCCCTATGGGAAAAATCATCAATATGTACCAGCTGATCAGGTTGTGGTGCGTATATAACGCCATAACCGTTTCCCATATCCCATATACATATAATATACGCGTATATAACACCATCTGGTCAAGGATCAATGTACATGTATAAATGCATTAAAT
Source organism: Nicotiana otophora (assembly GCA_000715115.1). Lineage (NCBI taxonomy): Eukaryota > Viridiplantae > Streptophyta > Magnoliopsida > Solanales > Solanaceae > Nicotiana > Nicotiana otophora. The sequence goes on along the minus strand of AWOL01S0025855.1, from coordinate 11,397 downwards.
GCATAAGAAATATATTAATAAGATTTTCTCGGAATGTCACAAACATAATATGCCTATCGGATAAATTTTATCAAATACGTATTTTTCTGACACCCATGAACAGAAGATATAATAAAAATTCACACGGGGAATCAAGAATATAGACACCCCTGATATTTCAATGAATAGTCATTTATGGAAATTGTGCATTTTCTCGTTCCGTTCGTGTCGTATAGATCATGTCGAAAAGAAAGAAGGGACAACCTTAACATACCTGAACCGATTCGCTTAGAATTTTCAATTTACGCTTTATATAATCAACAACCAACGTTATCAAAGTTTGGTATGGAATTATTCTGCCCTTTGAAGAACTCATGTTTATGAAGAACTCACGTTTATGAAGAACTCACGTTCTTAAGACTTAAATGGGCTTTTTGTCCTTAGATGAATATGTAACTAATGACTCATCTTCCTAAGACTTAAAAATGGATCTCTTTCATTAAATGAATAATGTGACTCACGTTATAAGACTTGCCAAATTATCACATCTCTTAATCTTGCCACAGATATTAATGACTTAAGAGTCATACATGGGGATGGGGGTGCTGCCACATGGGGGGAGGGTTATTCTTATCCAACCACTCCTTAATTAAATAGTTAATCTCCCATTAACTAGTAATTAACCAATTATCCACATAATTAAGAATTATATCAAATTACTTAATATACTACTCCCTTTTAGTACACTTTACGTACCCTACTATCATGGTCATGGGGTACCTTATATAGCACTAGTCCATAAATACCGGGTATTATGGCTCAGACCGTATTTTATCACAAATTGACGACCTTCAACGAAACTCACTTTCTTTAATTCATTTACCCTTTATCCTTCACGGCACTTACTTATCGCATGTTATAAAATAGAATAAATACGTATAACCTCAAGATAATCTTATCCCCGAGCTTACGTTGATTAACTTACGACGAAAATTTAACGTACAAAAACGCGAGATGTAACATACTTCCCCCCTTAGAAACAATCATCCTCGAATGTTTAACTCTCTAGGATCTATATAACTTTGGTTGAGTTGCCTTTGTAACAATACTACTAAAAATTCATCCGGTAGAAACTCAATAATTTAACACCACATAGGACCACAATCATCAATAACGACAATGGCCTCACACGTCCAATGACAATAACTAACACAAGAATCCATACACGTACCTTAAGGTTGTAATGTCTAAGTCGGACCCTTCTCTGAAAGAGGAAATAAGTGAGGATATTTAGCCTTCATGTCTTCTTTGACCTCCCAGGTCATTTCTTCCACATTGTTGTTTCTCCAAAGTACTTCACCGAAGCTATGTCTCTAGTCCTCCATCTCCGAACCTGTCGATCTAGTATAGAAATGGGAGTTTCTTTATATGATAGCTACTCTGTGACCTGAACATCATCAACTGACACGATTCTAGAAGAATCTTTGATACATTTACGGAGCATAGATACATGAAAGACTGGATGTACAGACTCTAAGGCCGAAGGTAAGTCTAACTCATATGCTACCTGGCCTACCTTGCGTATGATCCTATATGGCCCAATGTACCGAGGGCTAAGTTTTCCTTTCTTACCGAACCTCATAACGCCTTTATCGGTGAAACCATTAGGAATACCCAGTCGTCAACCTGAAACTCCAAGTCTATCCATTGATTATCCGCATAAGACTTCTGATGGCTTTGAGTTGCTAATAGCCTTTCCTGTATAAGCTTAATTTTCTCGATTGCCTGATGTACCAATTCTGGTCCTACTAACGTAGTTTCCCCAACATCGAACCACCCTACAGGCGCCCTATACTTCTGCCCGTAAAGAGCTTCGTATGGAGCCATCTGAATACTGGAGTGGTAGCTATTATTTTATGCAAACTCAATAAGCGGCAGATGATCATCTCATCTACCCTTGAAGTCTATCACAAAAGCCCGTAACATATCCTCAAGTGTCTGAATAGTACGCTCAGCCTGTCCGTCTGTCTGGGGATGAAATATTGTACTAGGACTTACCTTAGTCCCCAAATCCTTTTTGGAAGGACCTCCAGAAGTTAGCGCTAAATTGAGCTCCTCTATCCGAGATAATAGATACAGGGACACCATGTAGTATTACTATCTCCTAAATATAAAGCTTTGCATAATCTTCTGTGGAATATGTAGTCCTAACGGGCAGAAAACGTGCTGATTTTGTAAGCCTATCAACAACCGCCCATATAGAATCGAACTTACGATGGGTACGAGGTAAGCCTACAATGAAATCCATATTGATTACTTCCCATTTCCAAGTCGGAATCTCCATAGCCTGCAATAATCCACCGGATTTTTGATGCTCAATCTTAACCTGCTGACAGATAGGACACTGAGCAACAAACTCCACTATATCCTTTTTCATTCAGTCCCACCAATATACTTCCCTGATATCATGATAGATATTTGTTTCTTCTGTACATATAGAATAACGAGAATAGTGAGTTTCTCCCATAACCTGCCGACGCATCCCTGCAACATTAGGGACACATAATCGTCCTTGATATCTGAGGATCCCATCTTCTGTAATTTCAAACGGTGTCTTCTCCTTTTGAAGGGTGGTATCCCTATAATGAACTAACATAGGATCCTCGTACTGGCGTTCCTTTACTTCAGTTACTAAAGATGATGTTGCCGTATCCTGAATCGTAATTCCAATATCACCTGAGTCCAGCAACCGAACTCCAAGACTAGCTAGCTGATGAATCTCATGGGCTATTCCCCTCTTTTCTAGCTGTAAGTATGATAGGCTACCCATAGATCTACCGCTGAGGGCATCGCCTACCACGTTCGCCTTCCCCGGATGGTATAAATTATCAACGTCATAATATTTAAGTAGCTTCAACCATCTCCTTTGGCGTAAATTCAATTCCTTTTGCTTGAACATATACTGTAGGCTCTTATGATCCCTATAGATATCAACATGAATGCCATACAAGTAGTGCCTCCACATCTTTAGTGCATGAATTCCTGCGGCTAACTCTAAATCATGGGTCGGGTAATTCTTCTCGTACTTTCTTAGTTGTCACCTTACAACGCTGCATTAGTATACAACCCAATCCAACCCCCAAAGCATCACAATAGATAACATAACCATCGGTCCCTTCTGGGAGCGTTAGAGCCGGTGCTGAAGTTAATCTGTCCTTCAATGCCTGAAAACTCCGTTCGCAAGCATCAGTCCATTGAAACTTTGCTCCCTTCTGAGTCAACTTTGTCAAAGATGCTAAAAAGGAAGAAAATCCCTCTACAAATCTCCTGGAATAACCTGCCAAACCAAGAAAGGTACAAACCTCCGTCGGTGTCGTGGGTCTAGGCCAAGTCTTTATTGCCTCAATCTTTTGTGTATCAACCCGGATACCTTCACCCAAATGATATGCCTAAGGAAAGCTACAGAGTTCAACCGGAATTCACATTTAGAGAATTTTCCATACAATTTTCCTTTTTGTAGAACTCTGAGCGTAGTACGCAAATGATCTGCATGCTCAGCCTCTAAATGAGAATATACCAATATATCATCAATAAATACAATTACGAACAGATCTAGAAATGGTCTGAAGATACGGTTCATCAAATGCATGAATGCTGCTGGGGCATTAGTCAAACCGAACGACATAACACAACACTTAAAGTGCATGTATCTGCTCCTGAATGCTTTCTTCGGAATATCTTTCTCCTTAACTCTTAACTGATGGTACCCGGACCTCAATTCTATCTTTGAGAAACACTTGGCACCTTGCAACTAATCAAATAAATCACCAATCCTCGGGAGCGGGTACTTATTATTGATCGTCACCTTATTCAACTCTCTATAATCAATACACATTTGTAAGGAACCATCTTTATTCCTCACAAATAACACCGGTGCTCCCCACGGTGATGTACTAGGTCTGATAAAGCCTTTTTCAAGCAAGTCCTTTCGTTGTTCCTTCAACTCTTTTAGCTCTGCGAGGGCCATTTATGGGGATGAATAGATATTGGATGAGTATCTGGTAGTAGGTCAATAGCAAACTCAATTTTTCGCTCTAGTAGAAGCCCCGGAAGCTCATCGGGAAACTCATTAACCACAGGGATAGATTGAATGGTTGGTGACTCTACTTTGGCATCCTGAATACAAACTAAGTGATAAATATTGCCCTTTATGATCATCTTCCTTACCTTGAGATAGGAAATAAATATACCTCTCGGCAATGCCGTATTACCTTTCCAATCAAAAACAGGCTCCCCTAGAAATTGGAATCGGACCATCTTTGATCTACAATCAGCGTTGGCATGACAAGAAGCCAACCAATCCATACCCATTATAACATCAAATTCTATCGTATCTAACTCAATTCGGTCCACTACTGTAGATCAACTATCAACTACTACTATACAACCTCGATATACCCGCCTGGCTATCACTGGATCCCCAACAGGTGTGGACACCTCAAAAGGCTTAACCAACTCAGGTTTTATTCCAAACTTACTAGAAACCAACGGAGTAACATATGATAAGGTGGAACTTGGGTCAATCAGTGCATATACATCATATGAGGAGACTGATAATATACCTGTAACAACATCGGGTGATGATTCTTTATCCCGTCGTCCTGCTAATGCATAAATGTGGTTCTGAGGACTGCTCGAGCTAGATGCTCTGCCTCTACCTCTACCATGACTTATTGGTGTTTATGGACCTTGCCCGGGGGGGCGCACTGATGATGATGAACAAGCTACAGATCCCGCTGGCTAAGTTATGCTTGCATTACCTCTCGTCGGACAATCCCTCATAATGTGGCATGGATAACCACAAGTAGAACAAACACCCCACCCCATATGGCACTGCCCGACATGCTGCTTACCACACTAAACACATCGTGGCGAGGGCAGCCTCATCTGACTTGACTCACCCCTATACTGAGAACCTGAGGCCCTGGCATTTTGAATAGGCCCTGAATATATGGAACAGTCAAATATTTTACCGCTAAACTGAGGGGGCGCGCTTGCCGATGGCTGGGCTGGATACCTCAGGTATTGTGGTCTCTGACCACCTCGAAACTCACCAGAAGGACCCGAAGACCTCGCTCTGTTATTTTGGGCCCTATCATGCTCACGATGGGCCCTCTGCTTCTTCTTACGCTCCTCTACACCTCGAGCATATGCCTAAATACGAGAAATATCCATGTCTAGCTGAAGTGAGACCGACATACAATCGTTAAGCAAGTGCGGCTCTAACCCCATAACGAACCGGTGAACTCGATCCTCCATCTTAGATACAATAGTGGGAGCATACCTAGCCAACGAATCAAACTAAACACTGTACTCTCAGACACTCATGTTACCTTGCTGAAGGGTCAAGAACCTATTAACTCTAGCCCGTCTAAGCTCTGTTGGCAGATAATGTCGAACAAAGGCTTATGTAAACTCCTGCCATACTATTGGAGGGGCATCCTCACCTCTGGACAATTCCTAAGACTCATACCAATTAACTGCAACGTCTTGGAGTCTATAGGAAGCTAGCTCAACTGACTCAGTCACAGTGGCCTTAATTACCCTCAAAGTCCTCTACATTCTATCGATAAATACCTGAGGGTCATCATTTGGATCTGCCCCATTGAATACCGGAGGGTCCAAATTAATGAAATCACGAACCCTCGCACTGACGGACCTATTTGCATGACCAATACCTACTTCCTGACGCCAAGCCTGTGCGGCTACTAATCGAGTTAACAGCTGAATAGCAACTCTCATCTCCTGACACGATGCATCTGGCTGAGGGGCTGAACGAATTAGTTGGTGCCCCTCGGAGCTCTTCTGGAGTGGACAGGCTATGTGAAGTCTTAGATGGAATATCACTATGAGACTTTCCCAGAGCCTTGGTAACTCATGGCACTCGAGTAGTAGTCTCGCCAGCCACGGGCTTTCCCTTCTGGGCGGCTGTAATCTTCAGAGGCATCGCTGCAAATGCAACATATCGTGTTGAACATGAATTCTTATATCTCACGATTTAAGATAAGAAGAGAGGATAACATCCTATATGTCTTGTAGCCACCTGTCTATAATTGTGGTGCACAACACACCCATAAACAAGAGTCTACTAGACACGGTTTGTACACAACCCTTGGACAGAACTACTCTGGTACCACTTTTGTAACGACCCAAATCGATAGGTCGCGACGAGTGCCCGGGTCCTACCTGTTGAACACCCTTAAGCATGCGACTAATATATGAACATGAATAACATATGCTAAATTACGAGAATAACATGCATCAGGAAAACCCGTCCAAAAGACATATATACATATACGTGTGAAATAAGTAGGGAGAGCCGGCAAGGTTGCTATAGACAACTACATGTCAAAAATAGGAAGCCGACAAGGCCACATACTACCCAACTATACATGACCGTCTACAGACCTCTAACAGAATATACAATTGTACAAGAATGAGACTGGGCTCTGTCATACCAATATATGTAAACAAACCTATCGTACCAAAATCAAAAACAGCTCCGGATCAAATGGAGCACACCAACTCTCGCTGATCAAGGATCCTAAGAAGGAGGACCGTCTGCTTGTCTACATGTACCTACGGGCATGAAACACAGCGTCCCCAGGAAAAAAGGGATGTCAGTACAAATAATGTACTGAGTATGTAAGGCATAAAAATTAGTACACAAAAGACATAGATGAAACATGGAATAAAGAATTCCGCCTCTAAGCATAAATGACCTGTAAATCCTGAAACATTTATAATGTCATGCACGTGTGTACAATTGTCATGTCATGCATGGGTATAGCTGTACATAACATCATCAAGCCTCTGAGAGCATCCCATCATATCATCTCAGCCACTGTGGGCAAAATCATCAACATGTACCAGCTGATCTGGTGGTGGTACGTATATAACGCCGTAACCTTTTCCTCTATCCCAATATACATATAACATATGCGTATATAACGCGATCTGGTCATGGGTCAATGTACATGTATAAATGCATAAAATACATAACAAATATGTTAATAAGATTTTCTCGGAATGTCATAAAAATAATATGTCTGTCGGATAAATTTTATCCAATACGTATATTTCTGATACCCATGAACAGAAGATATAATAATAATTCACATGGGGAATCAAGAATATAGACACCCCTAATATTTCTATGAATAGTCATTTATGGAAATTATGCATTTTCTCATTTCGTTTGTATCGTATAGATCATGCCCAAAAGAAAGAAGGGATAGCCTTAACATACCTGAACCGATTCGCTTAGAAGTTGCAATTTACTCTATATAGAATCAACAACCAACGTTATCTAATTTTGGTATGGAATTGTTCTTCCCTTTGAAGAACTCACGTTTATGAAGAACTCACGTTCTTAATACTTAAATGGGCTCTCTGTCCTTAGATGAATATGTGACTAATAACTCATGTTCCTAAGACTTACAAATGGATCTCTTTCATTAAATGAATAATGTGACTCGCGTTATAAGACTTGTCAAATTCTCACATCTCTTAATCTTGCCACATATATTAATGACTTAAGAGTCATACATGGGCATGGGGGATGCTGCCACATGGGGGGAGGGTTAGTCTTATCCAACCATTCCTTAATTAAATAGTTAATCTCCCTTTAACCAATAATAAACCAATTACCCATATAATTAAAAATTATCTCAAATTACTTAATATACTGCTCCTTTTTAATACACTTTGCGTACCCTACTATCGTGCTCATGCAGTACCTTGTATAGCACTAGTCCATACATACTGGGTATTATGGCTCGAACCGTATTTTATCCCAAATCGACAACCTTCAATGAAACTCACTTTCTTTAATTTGTTTACCCTTTATCCTTCACGGCACTTACTTATCGCTTGTTATAAAATAGAATAAATACATATAACCTCAAGATAATCTCATCCCCTAGCTTATGTCGATTAACTTACAATAAAATGTTAACGTACAAAAATGCGAGATGTAACATAGGTCATACTATACCAAACTCTAGGTTACTCTCGTTGCTTATCCCATATGTATAAATCTAAGTCCTTTAATGCTTCCTCATTACTGTTCATCTTAAGAATGACAGCCTAATCTTATCTCATACTTTCTAACTTTTATCCAACCATTGTTGATTCACCTCAATATTGATCTACAATCTACCACTGATAACTTGAAACCTCTTGCATAATCACTAGGGCTCATGTTGCATCGAGGAACATTTGAAGTAATTTTCTTGATCAACCTGGGGGCTATACCATACTTCCATAACCATATTTCATAGCACCTAATGTGATTAACCTTACGTGGGTATTTTAATCATGTACAATTCATGAAATCCCCCTTTTTTGTTCTTCAAATTATTATTCAATCGAAGGCCCAAACGTCATCCTTTATCTATCACAACTACACCCTTATTATACTACCAGGGCAGCATTCCATCTCTTCTAAATGCTATTAGTCTTAGACTCCTTTGAGTTCATTCAGGCTATACTAAACTTTCTATAACTTAGAGAAACCATCAACTCTCTTATTTTCATGGGCTTAATTCCGAAGACTTATCCATTCTCGTCACATTATCACTCGCCTTTTGTTTATCCTTACTCATGTCTTCCTAAAACCTTGTCACTCTACCATACATTAGCTTGTGACCTGTCCATATCTATTTATACTACTCGCAACCTTCCTTCAACTTGCTTGTACCATAGATTTCCTTATGTTATTCTATAACATCAAGCGAGACATCACATCATCTCTAACTCTTCTTTACTCTTTTAACTAGACCTCTCGATACATAGAAACCATATGCTGGAAAATATGCCACTGCAGACGCTGCTATCATTCCTCGATACTAAATCCCAGCTCTTCTAGCCATCTATCCGAAATATGGAAAATTCACAACCTTCTGTATTTGAATATCTCGTACGTTGTCCACATTTCCCTTACTTACCTTAAAATCTTGCCACATATTCTATCTCTTTCGTGACCTCCCTTCCACATAGGTATAATTCACATCCACAACTTGAAGCTCTATTATAATACTTGCACCTCTGG
>AWOL01S0025850.1:0-28940 GCA_000715115.1 Nicotiana otophora | reverse complement strand
AGCTATCAGAGGAGACTTGAGGTATAACTGCGTGGCGTCCGCAATTCTGAAGTCCCCGTCTATTGTACTTTAGTTGTGTGTTTATTTCCAGACAGCTTTATATTATTCAGATCTTTATAGGTATTTATTCCAGAAGCTCGTGCACTTGTGACACCAATTCTGGGATGGTATTTAGACACCGTTGTTTGATGGATTATTTCACTATATTTCAAACTTTGCTTCCGTATTTATTTCCTTGTTATTAATAAATTTAAAATTGTTTTAAAAATGGATAATGTTATTCTAACGTTGGCTTGCCTAGCAAGTGAAAATAAATATTAATATTTGTTGACAGTTTGTTGACAGTTTCCGACCTATTTGGTCGGTACATTTAATAATTAATTTAAATTAAAGACATCATTTACGACCAAATCGGCCGGAAACACTATTAAATATTTAAATTTTTTGACCACATCAGTCGTAAATCTGGAAATTTTCGGTTAAGTTTTCTGACTAAAGTAGTCGAAAATCAGTCGTAAAATCTAAATATTTTCAGCCTAATACTGCTGCATTTTAAGCTACACCACCTATAATTTTCAACCAATCATTCAACCTAATATGTGTCACAATTGCTCAAGAAATTGAACACAAAACATCAAATATCAAACTGCGAAACTATACAACACTTTCAAACAAGTGTAAATGCCACGTCCCACACTCGGGAAGCGCGACCGACGCTCAACCTAGTGAACCCGGCCGAGCAAGCCTATTAGATTTTCTTCTACCCAAACTCATCCATGAATAAGGATAATACATATTTTCGTTGATTAGACAGTAGGGAGATCATGTACACAATACTAAATCATTTCATTAGTTACCTCATTTAATAGTTCTCAAAAACAAAAACATACACACACCTTCATGGTTCAAAGTGGAACGAGTAATTTAATCACAACAAAACTTGTTTAACATTTCCAACACCCATATACAACCCACACTTAGTCTATGGAGCTTCTAAAAATACCAAAGAGTACAATGATAGTGCCGGAAACAAGGCTCCGGTTATACCTCAAAACACGATAACTCATACGAAACAAAAGATGCACAACCCCAGAATGAGATGGGGCTCACCAAGTTAGCTGGGAAGAATGAGCACTGCTATCACTGGTCCTCCGCTATGGAACCACCTACATCTATTAAAGATGCAGCGCCCCCAGCACAAGGGACGTTAATACATGTCGAATAGTACTAGTATGAAGACCAAACACCAATTTAAGAACTCGGAAATACAATATGAACATGATGAACCAGGGCGACAATAGAATAGCATAGGTAGCCGGTTAAACCAAATCAAGCTTATCAAGAGCAGTCATTAACATTTATAGAATTCAAGATGACATCCTCTGTAACCATTTCCAAGCGGCCCCGCCACCTCACCCCAATGTATACGGGTGGAGGTGTAAACACAATACCAAAACTCTACTCAAGCGGCCCTACTGCCTCACCCCAATGTATACGGTGGAGATGTAAACACAATACCCATTTTCACACAAAGCGGCCCCGCCGCCTCACCCCAATACATGCGGGTTGAAATGCATCAACGATACCAATACCTACACAAAGCGGTCATGCTGCCTCACTCCAATATATATATGTGGGTGGTGGTGCAACAACAATACCAAAATCATACACAAAGCGGCCCTGCCGCCTCACCAATATATGCGGGTGGAGGTATAACCCCAATCACATTCTCTACACAATTTGGCACAATAGTTTTCCACATAAATCACAACTTGGAATCATAACACGTAGATACACAATCCATAGTTTGGAACACATCCTCAATTTATAATACAATATCATGAGAGCATTTGTAACACAAATCAAATATATATCTTTGTGACAAAACTTATTCGGAATACTCAACTTGTAATAAATATCTTGGAACTTACAAGGATATTGGGGTTCCAATTCTTAAAGAAGAGTTTAGCCAACATACCTCAATTGAGCTTCCTTTAAACTTTAAAAAGTTCCGGAATTCTTAGCACTTCGATCTATTTTAGAAATATAACAAGTTAGACCAAAATTAGGAACATGGTCATGATTCTAGCTCATTTGAGCACATTATCAAACACTAGGTGTGCATTAATGTTTTTAAGGCCCTTTTTGTGAAAGGTTCCATCATTCCCCAACCCATTCTCTACCATGTTTAGCTCACAACCTTCCCACATTCTTTGATAACACATGCATGCAAGATAACAACCCCCAAACCCAATAATCGTCTTTCTAATTATCCCCTTTTTAGTAAATTTTCAAAATTAAGAGCTAGGAAATAGATTTTTACCTTTAAGATGAGGACTTTCTTGATAATATTCAAGGATTGAGCAAGAATTATTGGATATTAGGTTGAAGTTTACTTCCCCACTCTAAGAACTCTTTCTCACTTTAAAAATAACAGAAATACGCCCAAAAAAGGACTATGGCATATGTTTTAACGAAAGAGGGCCGGGTTTTAAAATTCCAAAAGTGAAGCCCCAAGACAAGATCTACTGTCGCATATGCGACCGAAGAATGGATATGTGGTCCGTATATCGGCCGCACAATTTGGTGCCAAAAATTGGAAAAAAAACCTATCTGGGTCTGCGGTCACTATGCGGCCCGCAGACCTATTTTGCTATCGCATAATGCGCCGCAGAACCTCTCTTTGCAAAACATTCAAGGCTGATTGTGCGACAAAATTGCGGCACGCGAAATAATTGTGCGGTCGCATAACTGGCCATGAAATTGACATAAAAAAAGGCCCAAATAGCTGCTTCACTCAGTGGCCATTCTGCGGCCCGCAGAGTGGTTATGCGGTCGCATAATGGGCCGTAGAAATTCCCAACCCTGCAAAATATTTTCCTTCAACTCTCCAGTGCACTGTTCAATCCAAAAAGTCTGAACCGCGGCGAGCTTGAATTTTTACTCTTATTAAGCTCTACGCCTACCCCGGCATCACAGAAACTCGGTTTTGAGGAAACATTTCACGGAGCCTTACAGTAAACACATCTATTAAAACACATTAAAGTATAAAAACTTCAACCAAATGATATTCAACTCTAAAACACATAATCCAAGTGTAAAACGAACCAATTCGAAACCAATAAAGTCTAAATATCATATTACTTCAAAATTACTGCCGATCCTCATCGATTTCAGTCTCCTTATTGTTAGATTCTTCCATAGTACGTTGTTTTCCATGGTTTGCCATGAATGTCCGCATCATACTTATTATTTCTTGAGCATTATTTTATTGTTGAGACAATTCATTGATTTTCGTCCGCATTGTCCCAATTGCTTCGGGTGAAGCAGAAGCACCACTAAATAATACGGTTGGACGACTGGACGACGGCTGCACTCCAAGTCCGTAGATTCTACCTTTATTTATTTTTATGAGAAATAAAAAACAATATTTGAATGAGCAAGAGAAAAAACATACAAATTGTGCAAAATAATATTAAAATGAAGTCATATCTAAAAAACTACTAAAATATTTTATACCTTTATTTACTCCATCGGCTGCCTGTGTCCATATCGAAGTCATATCTTCAGGCATCGGTTCAGAATCGGGCTGAGTTTGTTGCCACTTCTCCATTCTTCTGCTGATATCCTTCCTAAAATGTTGTTGACAAACATTATATAAACGAATTAATCTTAACCAAGAATAAAGGTAGTATTGTTAGAATCTTACATATTTCTTCGATGCACGCGGTTCGTTCCATGCTTCTCTCGTACCATCCTTGTTCTTCTTCTTCTTCTTCTTATGTGTCTCCTCAAAGACTGTAGCATGAGACATATTTCCCCCATGTGCCTTTTCCTTTCAAAATCAAAATATGAGTTTATTAATTGAATCTCATATAAGTAAAGCTAAGTAAAATCTTATAAATAAATTACCAATCTCAATCGATGGGCCACAAAACTGATTAAATCTCCGGTGTGCAATGAGTCACCCTTACTGGAGGCTTTGTTTTCCTTCGCCTTTTCACTCTTCTGCTTCCATTCTTCGGTATTCCACTTCGCCAATAGTTGAGACTAGACATCTTCACGTAACCACAAAGGCCTGGTCCAACCTTTTTCAAGCAACAAAATGGGTATCTTTAATCCTTCTTTGAGATCTCTTATCGAAAGTTTCATTCACTTGATTTTCATATTGAGGTTGCCATACACACTTAGTCTGCAATTAAAATAAATATTAGACGAACACAATAAATATTATACAAATTATATTTAATCGTACCTTAAATTGAAGCCACATATTCACTCTAATTTGGTATGGACTCTCTCCAAGAATTCTACGGCTCATGAAAAAATGGATTCATAGCTTCTACAACCATATGTGTGGTCTGAAAGGATGGCAAAAACCTGCATTATATGTAAAATAAACATTCGTTAAATATATGTAGATTTTTATTCTAATAATTACAAATTTAAGAAATTACTTATCTGTCCTATGGGGTACGATAATCAATCGATGCATATGATCGTACTCTACAGTCCCACCATCATACTATCTCCGTGAAGGAACAACTGAAGCAATACTAGTAGATGGGGATGCAGCCACCTGATATCCTCCAATATCAAGTCTAGAAATACTAGGACTAGATGATGATAGAGATGATAATGGAGTGAACGTTGATAGAGGCACAAAAGATTAACCATCATGCCCGCCCTAGGATGGAATCAATAGTGAGCCATCATGCTGACTAGCAGGAAAATGAAGATTCAAAGGTGGAAAATTAGGCATGCACATAAAATTAATAGTAGTGGAGGCTGAACCACCCTAGGTCGCATGTAATAATATTGTCCTGTGCTAGCCGGAGGGGAGGGGACTCTGAAAAACTCAAGTGGTAATGCAGTCGTCGACTGAGAAGGACGGAGGAAACAAGGGGGAGGACTCATCCTAGGCTTGTGTGGAGGAATGTGATAACTCGTGGATGGCAAAGGATTTTTTTTATTCTTAGATTTTTTCAGTTCTTTACCCTTAGAAGCCATCTGTGCAAATTAAGTGAAACAAAATATAATGATAAAAAATCAACAGATAATAATATAAAGTAATTCTTCTACATATTATAACAATTGAAAAAAGAACATATATAAAGTCCAACAAGATATAAAAATAAAACAATAACATAAGGAATAACAAAAGAAATCAAACAAGTCATAAAACACACGAACAACTCAATCCTCATCGCTTTCTCCATCCTCGTTTGCCATGCATGTTCCTGTAACGACCCGACCCGTTGTTTTGGACATTTATGCCCCTTTATACTATTTGAAGTCTTGAATACCTTCATACGATGTATTATGACTTGTGTCAATTGTCGGTTTTGGTTTTCAGGTATTTCGGAGTTTGTTTGGAAGAATGAAATCCAAAGCTTAAAGCTTAGGTTAAAATAGTGACCGGATGTCGACTTATGTGTAAACGATCCCGGAATAGAGTTTTCATGATTCCAATAGTTTCATATGGTGATTTTTGACTTAGGAGCATGTACGGAAAATTATTTGGAATCCCGTAGCTAACTTAGGCTTGAAATGGCTAAAGTAGAAATTTAAGTTTGGAAGTTTGATCGGGGAGTTGACCATTGGATATCGGGGCCGGGCCGTAATCTGATTCTGAAAATTAGAATACCTCCATTATGTCATTTATGACTTGTGTGCAAAATTTGAGGTCAATCGGACTTGATTTGATAGGTTTCGGCATTGAAGGTAGAAGTTGGAAATTGTTAGTTTTTCATTAGGCTTGAATTGGAGTGCGATTTGTATTTTTGTTGTTGTTTGATGTGATTTGAGGGCTCGACTAAGTTCGTATGATGTTTGAGGACTTGATTGGTTGAGGTCCTAGGGGCCTCGGGTGAGTTTCCGATGGTTAACGGATCAATTTTTAGACTTGGAGTGTTGCTGGAAATTTTCTGATATCTGTATCTGGTTTCCTTCTATGCGATCGCGTGAGAAGGTCCGCGATCACGTAGGATTAATTGGGGGCTGTTAAGTTTTTTTCTATGCGATCGCATGAGGAGGAATGCGATCGCGTAGCTCTGGGATTTTTGTGATTGCGAACGCGTGGCTAAGGCCGTGTTCGTGTAGAGGAAATGGAGCAGAATTGGAGGTCACGCGTTTGTGCTTCGCGATCGCGTGTACCAGTCCGCGATCGCGTAGAATTGTGCATCAGTGATCCGTATTTGTGTGGATTCAACCGCGTTCGCGATGGCCAAAAGTGGGGGCAATTTCTTTTGTGCTTCGCGATCGCGTGAACTAATCCACGATCGCATAGGATCAATATTTGGCAGTGGCAATGTGTGCTTAACGATCGCGGGACTTGGGCCGCGATCGCATAGAAAAAATGACGGGGCAGAGAGTTTAAGTCTTGAAAATGGGACTTCCATTTTTACCGATTTGGAGCTCGGGAAGAGGCGATATTTGGGAGATTTTCAAGAAAAATAATGGGGTAAGTGTTCTTAAGTCAATATTGGTCAAATTACTCCAATCCATGGTTGTTTTTAACATTTAATTGGTGAATTAAGTTGGAAAATTGTGAAAACCCTCTTGGTTTAATTTGAAGATTTGAGGGTCGAGTTGATGTCGGATTTGAGTAAAATTTATATGGTTGGACTCGTGGTTGAATGGCATTCATATTTTGTAACTTTTGTCGGGTTCTGAGCCATAGGCCCCATGAGCGATATTTGAGTGTAATTTCGGATTTTGTAGAAAAATTAGTATTTTGATATGGAATACATACCTATAATTTGTGTTGACTGAATCAAATTAATTGTGACTAGATTCGAGCCGTTCGGAAGTTGATACGCGCAGAATGGAATTTCTGGAGCATTGTTTAGCTTGCTCAACTTTGGATTCGGCTTGTTCGAGGTAAGTAACATCTCTAATCTTGGAACTGAGCGTATGAACCCTGATTATACGTATTATGTGGATTGTTGGGGGTGACACACATGCTAGGTGACGGGCGTGTGGGCGTACACCGTGTGAATTGTAACTCTATTACATCTGTGGTACCGTGTAATTACCCGATCTTATCTGTAATCATGAAATTTCTGCGTACTAGAGCTATTGAGCTGCGATCCATGTTAGAAACCATGTCTAGGCTATATGCCTATTCTGTTGAGACCCATTGGGGTCATTTTTGCTGTAAAGTTATGTGCTTACATTGCATTTACATACTCAGTCATACGCATTCATATGCATATCATATCTCAGTCTCTGTTACCAAATATTGATACATAACATCATTTTTTTGGGCTGATTCTTTTCATGATAGTGAGAGCCCAAGAGACTAGAGAGATTGATGACTGGGTGAGGCCGAGGGCCTGATGGTGAGGATATTTATGGGATCGGGTTGCATGCTGCAGCAGGCCATATTGGCTTTATATACATATTGATTTATGCCATGATTGGATTGTTATAGCGCTTGGGATGAAGGACCCCCTCTGGAGTCTGTACACACCCCCATCTGAGAGCAGGTACCTACTAAGTGCGAGTGCCGAGTACCGAGCGATTGGGAGGACTAAGTGACTATGAGGACTGAGTGACTGTGAGGACTGAGTGACTGGGAGGACTGAGTGACTGGGAGGACTGAGTGAAATGATACTTAGAGAGTATGCATATAGTTTTACCACTGAGTTGCATCGCATTGACATGCACATTTGACATACAAGCATAGAGATGCATTTTCCTCACGCTGTAGTGTAATGACCCGACCGGTCATTTTGAGCATTTGTACTTCGCTTGGTAGTTTACGGGCGTGAGTAGATCCTTATGATATATTTTGACTTGTGTGAATCATCGGTTTGGTTTTCAGGTTATTCGGGACTGATTTGGAAGAATGATTCTCAGCTAGGGAGCTTTAAATTTGAAAGAGTTGACCAATTTTGACTTTTTAGCATTTGACCTTGGATTGGAATTTTAATGGCTCCATTAGCTCCGTTGGGTGATTTTGGACTTAGGAGCGCGTCCGGATTATGATTTGGAGGTCCGTGGTTGAATTTAGCTCGAAATGGCGAAAGTTGAAATTTTGGAAAGTTTGACCGAGAGTGGACTTTTTGATATCGGGATCGGATTCCAATTCTGGACGTTGGAACAGGTTCGTAATGTCAAATGTGACTTGTGTGCAAAAGTTGAGGTCAATCGGACGTGATTGGATAGGTTTCGACATCGGTTGTGGAAGCGTAAAGTGTCAAAGTTCATTGATTTCGAATTTAGGTGTGATTTGTCATTTCGATGTTGTTATGTGTGTTTTGAGGCCTTGAGTAGGTCTGTGTTATGTTAGGGGACTTGTTAGTATATTCGGATGGGGTCTCGAGAAGCTCGGGTGAGTTTAGGACGAGGTTTGGATCATATTATTGTATTTTGGATTTTTGCTAAGATTTCTGGTTCAATTGTTTCCGCATCTGCGGAAGAGTGGGCGCATATGCGAGTCCGCAGATGCGGAAAATTGGCCACAGAAGCATAGCAGGCTTGGCTGGAGGTCATCGCAGATGCGAAGGAGGAGTCGCACCTGCGAGTGCACAGAAGCGAATATTGTTTCGTAGGTGCGGGGTTTGCTGGGCAAGGCTATTTTCGCAGAAGCCAAGTGTTTACCGTAGAAGCGGTGGTCGCAGATGCGACGGATTGTCCGCAAACGCGGAATCGCTGGGGCAGAAGCTATATTATTGAGGGCTTTGGTTCTTTCTTTATTTTAGGAGCTATGGAGCTCGGATTGAGGCGATTCTTGAGGCAATTTTTACCATATGAATTGGGGTAAGTGTTCTCTACTCGATTTTGGGTATATTTCATAAATCTACCTTCATTTTTGGTAATTGGATTGTGAATTTTAAGAGGAAATTGGGGGTTTTGGCCTAAAGTTTCATAATATGAACTTTTGAGTTTTGAATATCGAATTGGGGTCGGATTTGAGTGAAACTAGTATGGTTGGACTCGTAATTGAATGGGTTGTTGAATTTTGTAAATTTTGTCAGGTTTCGAGGTGCAGGCTAGGGTTAGGTGTTTGGCCGATTTTTGGCTTTTGATTCAAGATTTGATCTTTTCGATCAGGATTGGTTCCTTTAGCATTGTTTGATGTATTTGAGTTGTTTTTGGTTAGTTTTTGAGTCGTTCGGATGTCGGAACGCGCGGGATGGCATTGTGGAGCATCGCTTGGCTTGCTCGGTATTAGAATTGGCTTATTCGAGGTAAGTAATTCTTCTAATCTTAGTATTGAGGGTATGAAACCCCGAAATACGTGTTATGTGATTAGTATTAAGGTGACGCACATGCTAGGTGACAGGCGTGTGGGCATGCACCATGTGAATCGAGACTCTATTGTTCCCATGGCACTGTATAGTGGTCCTACTTCGTTGATATCCATGTTTTCACCATGTGATAAAGTAGTTAAGTTGTCAATCATGCTAGATATCAGGTTTAGGCATTATGCCGATACTGTTTGGAATTATAGTGGTCGTCTCTTACTGTCATCTCACTGATTTCATTGATATTTCATACTCAGTCATATCTATGCATTCATGCGATATCTCAGCCTCAGATATTATTTATTAATACATCATATCATTGTTGTCGAGCTAGTTTCATGACATTATGAGTCCGTAAGTGAGACTGCAGAGATTCATGACTGAGTGAGGCCGAGGGCCTGAGTGAGAGTGACATTTTGGGATCGGGCTGCACGCCGTAACATATTATATTGATTATATTTTATATGAATCGGGTTGCATGCCGCAACGAGCCTTCGGGCTATATATATATATATATTATTGGATCGGGTTGCACGCCGCAACAATATTGGATCGAGTTGCACGCCGCAACAACATTGGATCGGGTTGCACGCAGCAAAAATATTGGATCAAGCTGCATGCCGCAGAAATATAGCGCTTGGGCTGAAGTAGCCCCTCCGTAGTCTGCACATCCCTAGTGAGCGCAGTCGACTATATATATGTGGATCGTGTTGCACGTCGTTACGGGCCTCATAGTCATATATGGATCGGGCTGCACGCCGCAACAGGTATTGTACAACACTGAGTGATTGAGTGTGCTGAGCATTAACAATAGTGAGAGAGAATGCGAGACAGTGAGATTGAGTACTCTGAGAGTATGAGTACATGAGCTCATCATTGAGATGCATTGCATTTGACATGCGTACTTGAGATACATGCATAGAGATGCATTTCCTTCTACTACCCGGTTTTGGGGACATTTATGATTTTACCTGTATCTTCACATGTAGGCATAGAGAAGTACTTTCCTCATGCTATCTAAAAATGAAACATCTTACTATTTGTTGAAAGTAGTTTTGGGAAAAACCACAGTTTTCAAACTTACTCGTACTTTTGCTTTGTTTTTCAGTAAAAGATTTGGGTTTTCACTGAGATACTTGAAGAGAAATGCCTATTTTTTTGGAACTGTGAACGAACTGAGCCTTTTATTTCTGAGATACTCTTTTGTTATTGTACTATGCTTTTATGAACTGTGGTGCAATATTAGTGTTGTACCCGACCTTTTTGTTAGATGTCACTACTTCCAACCTAAGGTTAGGTTTGTTACTTATTGAGTACATGGGGTCGGTTGTACTCATACTACACTTATGCACCTTGCGTGCAGATGTTGGTTGCTGATGTTGCTATGTTCATTGAGAGCTGGATCTAAAGATGTACCTGCGTGTTGTAGCTGCCTCTTGTTCGTGGTAGCCTTAGATCTATAAAACTTTGTTTATATACTTTTCAAACAAACTATGTATATATTTCATTTCCGCTTTGTAAACTCTATTCTTAGAAGCTCATGATTTGTACTACCAGTTCTTGGGGATGTATTAATTTTATATATCTTCTTTTAATTAATTGCCTTATTAATTTCATTGGAATTAGATAGTTGATAATTGGCATATCTAGCGGTTTGGGTTATGTGCCATCACGACTAGTGGATTTAGGGTCGTGACAAGGTGGTATCAGAGCCCTAGGTTCGTAGGTTCTACAAGTCATGAGCAAGTGTCTAGTAGAGTCTTGCGGATCGGTATGATGACGTCCATACCTATCTTCGAGAGGCTACAGAACATTTAGGATATACTTACCATCTTTCTTTCCTTATCGTGCGATATTGATTCAGCTTGAAGCGTAACTCTTTGAATTCATTTCACGCATTCGTATGCGCACATAAGCGCTCGGTATCAGTTGTGCATCACTGGCTTGTGATTCTATGAACGATATTTGAGATGTGTATTCTGTGTTTTGGTGATGGGCCAATCTGGATGACTTGAGGCCATGGTTAGACCGTAGCTTGAGCTCGGTAGCTTCAATGTTAACTTGTACATTTGGACTCATATGTCTAGTAATGTCCCTACGAGAGGAATTTGTGACTCGATGAGCGGTGAAATAGCTATGCGATGAGTATGATGTGACTGCGAGATGTGTTCGTATTGTTCGAATGTGACGAGAAGAGTTTACTTGAGAGGTAGAAAGGACTATTGGGTGTTTGATTTTTGTCTTGATATGGTGTACGGTCTCGAGTTATTGGTGTGTTGAGGGATCTCTCATGTTATTTAGTAGTAGAGTGAAGTAGATTCTCATGTCCTGTTGATGAGTTCAGAATCAAGAAGATTAAGTGATTGTGTAGTAGTCGTGACTGTGGAAGGGTATAGAGAGATGTCAGTTTGAGGCAGAGCATTGCAATGTGTCCTGAGGTTCTGTGATACTTGTGATGTTTTGTAGAGAGTTCTCTTTTACTAGTGGGGTATATTTGTGCAATTTGAGTTTGGATCGGTTGTAACAGTTGACCTGGCTATCACGAGGATGAATGCGAGATTGTAGATGATTTGAGGTATTATATGGTTTGTGTTACATGAGCTTACGCAGGATTTAGTTGAATTTCAGTGCGGGATTCTGGCAGTAATAGAGTATGGGTATAGCAATGCTATCGAGTGTTTTGTTCTGTGGCTTTGAGCCAAGTGGGGGAGACTGGTATCGACGAGTTGATTGCACGGTTATGTGTTGTATTGATTTCGGTTCGGGGTATACTGGTGAATCAATTATGACTTGCAGGGGTTGAGATTGAGGATGACTCGAGTAAGGGGATTTCTGGATACGGGTTGTATTACACTCTATAGGTATATGGGAATTATGGAATGATTGAGTGGTTAGTCATGAAAGATGTAGTGTACAAGGAGTAGGAATTTGCTTGGTTGCTTAGTGGTGTGGGTTACTCCCTTGGGTGTGGGTGTGTTAATGGGGCACAGGTCGTTCGGTCCATTTGGTCAGTTTAATTGAGGTTTGAGTAGAGTGGATGACTCTCAGGAATGGTTCTAATGGATTCAAGATTTATATGTAGCGATTTGGCCTTTTCAAGATGTGTATATGGCTAGAAACTGAGAGTTACATTGGATGGTGTCGAGACTTACGGTAATTATGTATGACTATGGATTCTACATTTTAGTATAAGAAAAGGGAAGAGGAACAATTTTATATTCACATAAGGTCTTTCAGAGTGGATGTCTCGGTTGCGGTGCTTCTAGGGTACTTAAAAGGGAATTCGGCGGCTTATGGGCCTTAGGGTGTTGTTCTTTTATACTATGGTCTCTTGTATGGTGAAGTTTGTTTAAGGGTCATGGTATTCCAGCAAGGAGAAGTATCAATTTGAAGGTATTTCGGAAAGAACTCGGAGAGTTAAGACAATTTGGTAGTAGGTTGGATCAGCACAGTAATGGATATAATCGATTCTTTAGGTACCTACGAAGTGGCTAGTCTCCACAGGTGTTTCGTGGCAATGCTCTTGGGTTTTGGCGACCTGCATGACAGGGTTGAGTTAGAGAGATTCGGTTTTGATAGCTTGGTCATGTGCAAATGGATTTCAAAGAGTTCTCAATGGTTTTTACCACGGTGCGAGGATTATATTTCCTCCGACGTGAGGAATATGTTGTGTATTGGGATTTTCTCTAGGATGATATCAAATGGAAGGTTTCTGACTGATCGGGTATGTATTCTACTTTGGACTCAAAGTTGATTATGATATTTTTGTACTCTTCACAGAATGTCATGGTAGATATGATGTTGTGTAGGATAGAGATTTGCATGTGCAAGGTCACATGTCAGTTTGGAAGGAATGGCATAGATTCATAGGCAGCATGGATGGATTCAGATGACTAGGCAAATGATATTACTAATCGGTATGGCCTGATGAGAGTATACATTTCAGAAGGGACAATGTGTATTGATTTATGGGCACTTCATTGGTATTACGGCACTCTCCTGGTTGATCGACTGCGGATATTCAAATTTTGCTTTGTGGTACGGAAGAATTTAAGAAGTATTCCTCGTGGGATGATCGTGTATGAGAGATGTGTTAGACATTATGGCGGTGGAATTGGGATCAGACATGGTTATTCGTGTGTTCTATGAATTTGTAGATTGGGAGTTCTCAAGAGCAGGTTGTTTCATGGTTGTGGACTGTGAAGTCATGGCCTAATCTAGCTAGACTATAGTATGTGTTATGATTTAGTCATTGTGGAATTTTGGAGGGTTATTTATTCATGTGTGGGTGACCGGAGTTGATTTGGGGTTACATTGGTAGGTCCAATTAGGGTGTGTATTCTACACCGAGTCAGATTGGTTGGCTCCATACTGTTATTGTTGAGGTATGTGCAATTCGGTTGTTGTTGAGCTTATTCGTGTTCCGATATGTTCGGTGAGTTACTTTTCTATGCTACGAGGGGTTGTGATTCGTTGATTTTAGGAACACATGGTGCAGTTCTATTGTGGTCTTATAGCAGAATTTGAGCGAGATGAGTAGTTGGATATTGCATTATTGAGGGCATATTGGTTATGTTCTTTCGGGTTTTGTGTGGCATTGTGTCATCTGCTTCTCCGTGGTTATGGTAATGCACTTTGGGTACTTGATGTCGAATTTTGCGTGACTATTGATTTAGATCATGGTGGCTCGAGGTGTCTAATATGGGCCAGTGTTTGGATGGGGTCGCACATTGCGGCAGAGTTATGTTGAGACATGATCCTTCGTGTTAGATTCGTGTGTTTTGGTTCTACGGTGTGTGATAAATTCTTAGCATTGCGTTGGGGTGGTACCCGTCGAGCTTGCAGGATGGTTCTCTTGTTTGAGTCATTTTCGTGATTGAGTACATCTGGAATGTTGCTTATTGGTGCACGCATTTCACGGGTTATGGCTTTAGATAGTATTAGTATGGCATGTCAGTAGCGTAGCTGGTATTTGATAAGATAAAGTCGTCGGATCTAGGATAGGTGCTATCAGATTTGATTGTGGCATATTTGGAAGGATAATATCAAAAGCCGGCTTAGAAATTTGCTATGGTTCTTGTCGAAGGAGAGAGAGCTCAGTTATGTTGTGTTGTTGGGCCTATATGGAATAGGGTGACGTGGGGTCACCCCCGGGTATGTGCATGGCAAGGTTATACGGCGGTTTGATGGCTTTGAGAACAACTCTGGACACGTTTGAGGACGAACGTATGTTTAAGTGGGGAAGGATGTAACGACCCGACCGGTCGTTTTGAGCATTTGCACTTCGTTCGGCAGTTTACGGGCGTGAGTAGCTCCGTATGATGTATTTTAACTTGTGTGAATCGTCGGTTTGGTTTTTAGGTTATTCGGTACTGATTTGGAAGAATGATTCTTACCTTGGAAGCTTTAAATTTGAAAGAGTAGACTAAGTTTGACTTTTTAGCATTTGACCTCGGATTGGAATTTTGATGGTTGCATTAGCTCCGTTGGGTGATTTTGGACTTAGGAGCGCGTCCGGATTGTGATTTGGAGGTTCGTGGTTGAATTTGGCTCGAAATGGCGAAAGTTGAAATTTTGGAAAGTTTGACCGAGAGTGGACTTTTTGATCTCGGGATCGGATTCCGATTCTGGAAGTTGGAACAGGTCCGTAATGTCACATGTGACTTGTGTGCAAAATGTGAGGTCAATCGAACATGATTTGATAGGTTTGGGCATCGGTTGTGAAAGCGTGAAGTTGCAGAGTTGATTGATTTCGAATTGAGGTGTGATTCGTCGTTTCGATGTTATTATGTATGTTTTGAGGCCTCGCGTAGGTCCGTTTTTATGTTAGGGGACTTGTTGCCTTATTCGGACGGGTCCCGAGAGGTTCGAGTGAGTTTCCGATGAGGTTCGAATTATTTCATTGCATTTTGGATTTTTGCTATGATTTCTGGCTCTGGTGTTTCCGCATGTGCGGAAGAGTGGGCGCAGATGCGCGTCCGCATATGCGGACAATTGGCTGCAGAAGCGTAGCAGGCTTGGCTGGAGGTCATCACAGATGCGGAGGAGGAGTCGCACCTGCGAGTGCGCAGAAGCGAAAATTGTTCCGCATGTGTGGGGTTTGTTGGGCAAGGCTATTTTCGCAGAAGCGAAGTTTTTACCGCAGGAGCAGTGGTCGCAGATGCGACAAATTGTCCGCAAATGCGGAATCGCTGGGGCAGAAGCTATAGTATCGAGGGCTTTGGTTCTTTCATCATTTTGGGAGCTATGGAGCTCGGGTTGAGGTGATTCTTGAGGAAATTTTCACCATAGGAATTGGGGTAAGCATTCTCTACTCGGTTTTGGGTATATTTCATGAATATACCTTCGTTTTTGGTAATTGGATTGTGAATGTTATAGGGGAAATTGGGGGTTTTGGCCTAAAGTTTCATAATATGAATTTTTGAGTTTTGAACATCGAATTGGGGTCGGATTTGAGTGAAACTAGTATGGTTGGACTCGTAATTGAATGAGTTGTTGAATTTTGTAAACTTTGTCAGGTTCTGAGGTGCGGGCCCGGCTTGAGCTTTTGGCCGATTTTGGGCTTTTGATTCAAGATTTGATTGTTTTGATCGGGATTGGTTCCTTTAGCATTGTTTGATGTATTTGTGTTGTTTTTGGTTAGTCTTTGAGCCGTTCGGAGGTCGGAACTCGCGGGGTGGCATTTTGGAGCATCGTTTGGCCTGCTCGGTGTTGGAATTGGCTTATTCGAGGTAAGTAACTCTTCTAATCTTAGTGCTGAGGGTATGAAACCCCGAAATACGTGTTATGTGATTGGTATTGAGGTGACGCACATGTTAGGTGACGGGCGTGTGGGCGTGCACCATGTGAATTGAGACTCTATTGTTCCCATGGCACTGTATAGTGGTTCTACTTCGTTGATATCCGTGTTTTCACCATGTGATAAAGTAGTTAAGTTGTCAATCATGCTAGATATCATATTTAGGCATTATGCCGATACTATTTGGAAATATAGTGGTCGTCTCTTACTGTCATCTCACTGATTTCATTGATATTTCATACTCAGTCATATCCATGCTTTCATACCATATCTCTGTCTTAGATATTATTTATTGATACATCATATCATTGTTGTCGGGCTAGTTTTATGACATTGTGAGCCCGTGAGTGAGACTGGAGAGATTGATGACTGAGTGAGGCCGAGGGACTGAGTGATAGTGACATTTTGGGATCGGGCTGCACTCCGCAACATATTATATTGATTATATTATATATGGATTGGGTTGCACGCCGTAATAATATTTGATCGGGTTGCACGCCGCAACAATATTGGATCGGGTTGCACGCCATAAAAATATTGGATCAGGCTGCACGCCGCAACAATATAGCGCTTGGGCTGAAGGATCCCTTCCGGAGTCTGCACACCCCCAGTGAACGCAGTCGACTATATATATGTGGATGGGGTTGCACGTCGCAATGGGCCTTATGGTCATATATGGATCGAGCTTCACGCCGCAGCAGGTATTGTACAGCGCTGAGTGATTGAGTGTGCTGAGCATTGAGCATAGTAAGAGAAAATGTGAGATAGTAAGATTGAGTACTCTGAGAGTGTGGGTACATGAGCTCATCATTGAGATGCATTGCATTTGACATGTGTACTTGAGATACATACATAGAGATGCATTTCCTTCTGCTACCCGATTTTGGAGACATTTATGATTTTACCTGTATCTTGATATGTCAGCATAGAGAAGTACTTTCCTCATGCTATGTGAAAATGAAACATCTTACTATTTGTTGAAAGGAGTTTTGGGAAAAACCACAGTTTTCAAACTTACTCGTACATTGGCTTTTTGTTTTCGGTAAAAGATTTGGCTTTTCGCTGAGATACTTGAAAAGAAATGCCTATTTTTTTGGAACTGTGAACGAACTGAGCCTTTTATTTCCGAGATACTCTTTTGTTATTGTACTATGCTGATATGAACTGCGGTGGAATATTGGCGTTGTATCCGACCTTTTTGTTAGCTTGTCACTACTTTCAACGTAAGGTTAGGTTTGTTTCTTATTGAGTACATGGGGTCGGTTGTACTCATACTACACTTCTGCACCTTGCGTGTAGATGTTGGCTGCTGATGTTGTTGTGTTTGTTTGGAGCTGGATCTGAAGATGTACCTGTGTGTTGTAGCTGCCTCTTATTCGTGGTAGCCTTGGATCTATAAAACTTTGTTTATGTACTTTTCAAACAGACTATGTATATATTTTATTTCCGCTTTGTAAACTCTATTCTTAGAAGCTCGTGATTTATACTACCAGTTCTTAAGGAAATATATTAGTTTATATATCTTATTGTAATTAATTGCCTTATTAATTTCATTAGAATTGGATAGTTGATAATTGGCTTACCTAGTGGGTTGGGTTAGGTGCCATCACGACTAGTGAATTTGGGGTCGTGACATGTACGGTATCACGTCATTCATGACTTCTCACACATATTGGCATATAGGCATAGTGATGTACTTTTCACTGGTTATCTGAAAAGAAAATGAAACATCTTATTTATTATTGAAAGGATTTTTGGGAAAATTACTGTTTTTAAACTTACTCATATTTTTGACAACTTTGGTGAATGATTTGGGTTTTCACTGATATACTTGAACGTCAGAACTATTTTCAGAAATCAAGATTAAGCTGAGCATTGTATCTTTGAGTTACTTCTTTTATTACTTGCGTTATGTTGTTATGAACTGTTGTTGGTTATTGGAGTTGGACTCTGTACTTGGTACTAGCTTGTCACTACTTTCAACCTAAGGTTAGGTTTGTTACTTATTGAGTACATGGGTTCGGTTGTACAAAATACTTTACTTCTGTACCTTGTGTGCAGATATTGGATGTTGATGTTGTTGTGATCGACAGGAGCTGGATTTGAAGACGTACCTGCGTTCTGGTTGTAGCTGCCTCTTGTTCATGGTAGCCTTAGATTTATAAAAAGCTGTTTATGTATATTTTGAACAGATGATGTATTTATTTCATACCGGCTTTGTAATTTCTAATTTTAAAAGCTCATGATTTTGTACTACCAGTCCTTAGGGAGTGAATTAGAGTCAGTTAAATATTAATTGAATCGAATTATTGTTATTGGGCTTACCTAACGGGTGAGGTTAGGTGCTATCGCATCTAATTGGATTTTGGGTCGTGACAAGGTGGTATCAGAGCTCTAGGTTCATAGGTTCTACGAGTCATAAGCAAGTGTCTAGTAGAGTCTTGCAGATCGGTATGATGACGTCCATACTTATCTTCGGGAGGCTACATGGTATTTAGGATAATTTCCCATCTTTCTTTCCTTATCGTGCGAAGTTGATTCAGCATGAAATATAACTCTTTGAATTCCTACCCCGCATTCGTGTGCGCATGTGAGAGCTCGGTATCAGTTGTGCATCGCCAACTTGTGATTTCAGGGATGATGTGCGAGGTGTGTTTTCGGTGTTTTGATGATAGGCCAATCTGGAGGACTTGAGGCCAAGTTTGAACCATAGTTTAGGATCGGTAGCTTCAGTTATGTGAATTTGTACGTTTGGACTCATATGTCCGGTAATGTCCCTATGAATGGAATTTATGGCTCGATGAGTGGTTGAAGGGCTATATGATAAGTATGATGTAACTGCAGAATGTGTTAAGACGATTTGAATGTGACGAGAATTGTTCCTTGAAATGTAAAGAAAGGGCCATTGGGTGCTTAATTTTCATTTTGATGTGACGTACAGTCTCGAGTATGAATGTTTAGAAGGATCTATCACGTTGTCCCAAAATGAGTTTGGACTCAGAAAGATTATGTGATTGAATAGTAATTGTGATTGCGAAAGGGTATAACAAGAGACCAATTTGAGGCTAAGCAGGTGGGTTATCCCCTGCGGAGTAATCTACGTACATGTGTTCCTTATAATGTGAGTGGAGAGTTTTTTTTCTGCCAGCGGGGCGTATGTGTTGAGATTTGAGTTTGAATATGGTTGAGAAAGTTGACTTGAGTGTCAAGAGAATGAATGCGAGCTTAGCGGATGATTGACGTATTTTTATGGTTGGCGTTGTATGAGCTTGAGAAGAATTTTCATTGAACTGACTGCGGTATTATGGCAGTAATAAAAAATGAGTATTGTGAGCTATCGCGTGTTTTAATCCATGGAATTGAGCTAAGTGGGGGAGCCTGCTATTGATAATTCAATTCATGGTTATATGTTAAATTTTAGTTTTGACATGAGTGCGTTGCTCTAGTGGTGAGCACCCTCTATTTCCAACCAAGAGGTTGTGAGTTCGAGTCACCCCAAGAGCAAGGTGGGGAGTTCTTGGAGGGAGGGAGCCGAGGGTCTATCGGAAATAGCCTCTCTACCCTAGGGTAGGGGTAAGGTCTGCGTACAAACTACCCTCCCCAGACCCCACTAGTGGGATTATACTGGGTTGTTGTTGTTGTTGTTAAATTTTAGTTTTGACATGAGTGCGTTGCTCTAGTGGTGAGCACCCTCTATTTCCAACCAAGAGGTTGTGAGTTCGAGTCACCCCAAGAGCAAGGTGGGGAGTTCTTGGAGGGAGGGAGCCGAGGGTCTATCGGAAATAGCCTCTCTACCCTAGGGTAGGGGTAAGGTCTGCGTACAAACTACCCTCCCCAGACCCCACTAGTGGGATTATACTGGGTTGTTGTTGTTGTTGTTAAATTTTAGTTTTGGTCTGAGGCAAACTTGTGGATTAGTTAGGACCTGTAGAGGTTGAGATCGAGGATGACTCGAGTACTGAAATTCCTAAATACGGGTTATATTGCGCTTTATGAGTATATGAAAATCATGGGATGAGGGAGTTATTATTTGAGAATGATGTAGTGCGCACAAAGTATGAATTTGATCAGTGATGTTAAGGCAGGGTTACCTCTTTGACTATTGTTGTGCTAATGGGGCACGTGTCTTTCATCCCGTTTGGGCGGTGCAATTTAGATTTGAGCATAGTGGGTGACTATCGAGAAGGTGCTAATGGATTCAAAATATATAAGTGGCAATTGAAAATGTTTTTGGATTCATATATCGCTAGAATCGGTTATTTACATTGGATGGTGTCGGGACTTGCGGTAATTCTGTATGACTATGAATTATACATTTCAGTATAAGAAAGGGAAGAGGAACAATTTTAATTTTCACATAAGGTCTTTCAGAGTGGATGTCTCGGTTATAGTATTTATGGGGTGCTTAAGAAAGAAAACAAGGGTTATGGTCCTTAAGACGGTGTGGTTTTATGTTAGGGTGTCTTATAGTGAGCTTTGGGTAAGGATTGTAGTGTTCTGACAAGGAGAAATATCAACTTGAGGGTAATTCAGAAGAAACTCGGAGAAAATAGGACAACTGGGTAGTAGGCTAGACCAGCATGGTAATGGTATGCTCGGTTCTTTTGGGTGATTATGATATGGTGAGGCTCTACAAATGTTTTGGTGGCAATATTCTTGGGTTTGGTGACCTGCGTGGCTTGGTCGAGTTAGAGGAATTCGGTTATGATAGTTTGGTTATGTGCAAATAGATTTCAAAGTGTTCTTGGTAGTTTCTACCATGGTTTGAACCAGATATTTTCTACCGGTGTGGGGAACATGTTGTGTATTGTGATTTTCTCCTTTAAGGAAGCAATAGGAAGGATTCTAACTGCCCGAGTATGTAATTTGCTGGTGACTCGGAGTGTTAACGAGGTTCTTGTGTTTTCATGTAATGTCCTAATAGAGGCAGAGCGTGGAGGGAGACTAAGATTTGCATGTGCAAGTATACGGTTCAGTTTTAAAGGGATGGTCATGAATTCTTAGACAATATGGGCAGTTCCAAATGACTAGATGAATACTATTACTACTTGGTATTGTATGAGAAGGGCACGCATTTCAGAAGGGGCATTGTGTTTTGACTTATGGATGTTCATCGGTATTGCAGCACTCACATGGTTGATAGACTCCTAATATTCAAATTATTGCTATGTGGCACGGGAGAATTATGGAAGTATTCCTCGTGGTATGATCGTTCATGAAAGATGTGTTAGTCATTCGAATGCTAGAATTGGGATCAGTTGTGATGATTCATGTGTCCTATGAATTTGGAGACTGGGAGTTCTCAGAAGCATATTTTTTGTAGTTGCGAACTTTTTGAGGTGAGTATTTTATTTAAACTCAGTGGAGGCGCTAATTGCGTTAATTATTTGTGATAGTTGCGCGCTATGAGTGCGTACATATGTGAGGTTTGAGCCATTTACGGGTATCGGGGCAAGTATTCATACTCGGAAGAATGCTTAGGCAAAGATACGCCTAGAGTTGACTGTTAAGCGTAAAGTTATAATGTTTCTCGTATTCGTACCTTTGTCGAGAACTATCTGGGCTACACTTGAGGTTACAAAGAGGTTAATTCCCTGAATAAACTGGGTAGTTACCATTTCTGCGTTAACTTGCTAATTTGAGCAGTGATAGCATACTTTGCACATGCCTACTCTATGGCGTGGTATTTATACCAATCCAGGAGCATGAGAATAATAATTAGTTTATCATATACATGTGTACTTATTTGATTTCTCCTGTATGATATGCTTGGACTGGAGGCCTGTGACCATGCCAGGCAGATTATTTTATTGGCAAGTGAGTTGTCCGTGCGGATCCATGTATTGATATTATTGGCAAGTGTGTTGTTCGTGCGATTCCATATATTGATACTATAGCAAGTGAGTTGTCCGTGCGAGTGATGTTAATGTGAGCTCTAGAAGAGCTGGTTACCGTTGTTAGATTCGTATGTCTTGGTTCTATTATATATGATGAGCTTATAGCATTGCAGTTGTGGTGGTGCTTGTTGAACTTGCAATACGGTTCTCTTCTTTGAGACATCTTCTATTTTTTGGGTACACGGATTGCGCTGTTGTGGTTTGAGTTATATTGGTGTGGCATGTCTGTGGGATAGTTGTGTTTAATAATATATGGTCATTGGACCTAGAATGGGTACTATTAGGTTTGATTAAGGTATATTTGGGAGGATGACACTGAAAGTCGGTTTAGAAAGTGATTATGGTTCTGGTTGGGGCAAGAGAGCTCTATGCCTTGTTGATCTGATAAAGGGTTATGTGATTCCGCGTGTGTCTTTAATTTTCAACAGTGTACGAAGGTTTTAGAACGAGGTTTTATTTGATATGGGGTTTAATACCAGTACCGGATTGGTTTGAGTAGTTACTGTGATCGGAAATGGTGCTGCGAGCAAGTGAGTTGTGTAGTATGTTACGTGATTATATTTGGGGTTATGGTTATGGCTTGATATAATTTGTTCAGACTTACACAATGTGTAGATGTGAGATTCGTGTCTTGAAAAGAATTCTGGATGTTGGAAATTTGGGTTCTAAGTTTATGGGCTAAGGTTGAATTAATGATCCTCAATTATGTTGTGTTATCAGGCCTATGAAGAATAGGGTGGCATGAGATCACCCCCGGGTATGTGCGTGGTAAGGTGGAATAGTGATTCGATGGCTTGGAAACAACTCTAGGCACATTCGAGGACGAACGTATGTTTAAGTGGGGGAGAATGTAATGACTCGACCGGTTGTTTTGGGCATTTATGCTCCTTTATACTATTTGAAGTCTTGAATACCTCCATACGATGTATTATGACTTGTGTAAATTATCGATTTTGGTTTTCAGGTATTTCAAAGTTAGTTTGGAAGAATGAAATCCAAGGCTTAAAGCTTAGGTTAAAATAGTGACCGGATGATGACTTATGTGTAAACGATCCCGGAATAGAGTTTTGCTGATTCCAATAGTTTCGTATGGTGATTTTGGACTTAGGAGCGTGTCCGAAAAATTATTTAGAATCCCGTAGCTAAATTAGGCTTGAAATGGCTAAAATAGAAATTTAAGTTTGGAAGTTTTATCGGGGAGTTGACTTTTTGATATCAGGGCCGGAATACGATTCTGAAAATTGGAATACCTCCATTATGTCATTTATGACTTGTGTGCAAAATTTGAGGTCAATCGAACTTGATTTGATAGGTTTCGCCATTGAAGGTAGAAGTTGGAAATTGTTAGTTTTTCATTAGGCTTGAAATGGAGTGCGATTTGTATTTTTGATGCTGTTTGATGTGTTTTGAGGGCTCGACTAAGTTCGTACGATATTTTAGGACATGTTGGTATATTTGGTTGAGGTCTCGGGGGCCTTGGGTGAGTTTCGGATGGTTAACGGGTCAAGTTTTAGACTTGGAGTGTTGCTGGAAATTTTCTGATATCTGCATCTGGTTTCCTTCTACGTGACCGCGTGAGAAGGTCTCCGATCGCGTAGGGTTAATTGGGGGCTGTTGAGTTTTGTTTTATGTGATCGCGTGAGGAGGAATGTGATCGCGTAGCTCTTGAATTTTGTGATTTGTGAACGCGTGGCTAAGGCCGCGTTCACATAAAGGAAATGGAGCAGAAGTGGAGGTCACGCGTTTGTGCTTCGCGATCGCGTGGACGAGTCCGCGATCGCGTAGGTTTGTGCATCAGTGATCCGCATTCGCGTGGATTCAACCGTGTTCGCAAAGGCCAAATTTGGGGGCAGTTTCTTTTGTGCTTCGCGATTGCGTGAACTAATCCGCGATCGCATAGGGTCAACTTTTGGCAGTGGAAATGTGTGCTTCGCGATCGCGGGACTTGGGCCGCGATCGCATAGAAGAAATGACTGGGCAGAGAGTTTAAGTTCTGAAAATGGGACTTCTATTTTTACCTATTTGGAGCTCGGGAAGAGACAATATTTGAGAGATTTTCAAGAAAAATAATGGGGTAAGTGTTCTTAACTCAATATTGGTCAAATTACCCGAATCCATGGTTGTTTTTAACATTTAATTTGTGAATTAAGTTGGAAAATTGTGAAAACCCTCTTGGTTTAATTTGAAGATTTGAGGGTCGAGTTGATGTCGGATTTGAGTAAAATTTATGTGGTTGGACTCGTGGTTGAATGGACGTTCATATTGTTGTCGGGTTCCGAGACGTGGGTCCCACAGGCGATTTTTGAGTGTAATTTCGGATTTTGTAGAAAAATTAGTATTTTGATATGTAATAAATTCCTATAATTTGTGTTGACTGAATCAAATTAATTGTGACTAGATTCGAGCCGTTCGGAAGTTGATACGCGCAAAATGGAATTTCTGGAGCATTGTTTAGCTTGCTCGATATTGGATTTGGCTTGTTCGAGGTAAGTAACATCTCTAATCTTGGAGCTGAGGGTATGAACCCTGATTATACCTGTTATGTGAATTGTTGGAGGTGACGCACATGCTAGGTGACAGGCATGTGGGCGTGCACCGTGTGAATTATAACTCTATTACTTTTGTGGTACTGTGTAATTACCCGATCTTATCTGTAACCATGAAATGTCTACGTACTAGAGCTATTGAGTTGTGATCCATGTTAGAAACCATGTCTAGGCTACATGTCTATTCTGTTGAGACCCACTGGGGTCATTTCTGCTGTTAAGTTATCTGCTTACATTGCATTTACATACTTAGTCATACGCATTCATATGTATATCATATCTCAGTCTCTGTTACCATTTATTGATACATCACATCATTATTTTGGGCTGATTATTTTCATGACACTGAGTGCCGGAGAGACTGGAGACATTGATGACTGAGTAAGGCCGAGGTCCTGATGGTAAGGATGTTTATGGGATCGGACTGCACGTCGCAGCAGGCCATATTGGCTTTATATACATATTTATTTACGCTATAATTGTCTTGTTATAGTGCTTGGGCTGAAGGAGCCCCTCCAGAATCTGTACACACCCCTAGCGAGTGCAGGTACCTACTGAGTGCGAGTGTCGAGTGTCGAGCGATTGGGAGGACTGAGTGACTGTGAGGACTAAGTAACTGGGAGGACTGAGTGAAATGATACTCTGAGAGTATGCATATGGTTTTATCACTGAGTTGCATTGCATTGACATGCACATTTGACATACATGCATAGAGATGCATTTTTCTCATGTTATACGGTATCACGTCATTCATGACTTCTCACACATATTAGCATATGGACATAGTGATGCATTTTCCACTGGTTATCTGGAAATAAAATGAAACATCATATTTATTATTGAAAGGAGTTTTTTGGAAAATTACAGTTTTCAAACTTACTCATATTTTTGGAAACTTCGGTGAACGATTTGAGTTTTCACTGATATACTTGAACGGCAGAACTATTTTCAGAAATCAAGATTAAGCTGAGCATTTTATCTTTGAGTTACTTGTTTTATTACTTGTGTTATGTTGTTGTGAACTGTTGTTGGTTATTGGAGTTGGACTCTGTACTTGATACCAGCTCGTCACTACTTTCAACCTAAGGTTAGGTTTGTTATTTATTGAGTACATGGGGTCGGTTGTACTCATACTACACTTCTGCACCTTGCGTACAGATATTGGATGTTGATGCTGCTGTGATCGACAGGAGCTGGATTTGAAGACGTACTTGCGTTCTGGTTGTAGCTGCCTCTTGTTCATGATAGCCTTAGATTTATAAAAATCTGTTTATGTACATTTCGAACAGATGATGTATTTATTTCATATCAGTTTTGTAATTTCTAATTTTAGAAGCTCATGATTTGTACTAACAGTCCTTGGGGGTGAATTAGAGTTAGTTAAATAATAATTGAATCGGATTTTTGTTATTGGGCTTACCTAGCGGGTAAGGTTAGGTGTCATCACGGCTAGTTGGATTTTGGGTTGTGACTGTTCCTTCCTCATAATCCCTTTGATTTGATCTAAGGACTGAAGGTTCGAATTCCTCATAAAGGCCTTCACTATCCTGTAATTCACCTGCTAGTTCATCATCCACTATTGCATCAACACTTGAAATGTCATTCTGGTACGCTACATCTAATGCATCCTCGACCTCAACTCAACCCACGAGCTTTGTTTTTATCACTACCCGACATGCAGCCTTCTTCTTGCATAAAGGATAAGGTGCGTAATACACCTGTTTCACATTTTGTGCTAGGATAAATGGGTCGTAAAGTCTATAGCTCCCCGTGTGATTTATTTCAACTACTTTATACTGCGGATGCACCTTTGTACCTCTAGTAGGTGTTGGATCATACCATTTATACTGAAAGAGTACCAACTTGTTCTTCGGCCAACCAACACTATACTCGAGTTCTAATATCTATTGAAGCACACCATAATAATCAACATCACCATCAACTTTCACACATATGCCATTATTATTAGTTTTTTTGCCCTTGGACATTCTTCTGTGTGAAACTTGTACCCATTGACAGAGTACTTATACATCATTCTGACCTTAGGGCTAGGTCCCAAGAAATGTCACGCAAAAATGGATCATTTACGCCATTATCTGGATTATGCACCTAGATCGAACCCAATATATAACAGTTAATTAGAAATTAAAAAAGTACGTATACCTGATAATAATTTGCATTGGAAGAAACTTCTTTAATACTTACAAAGTGTTTAAACCATTCTGCAAACTTAGGATAAACATGCTCATGCCTATATGTACCCACAAACCAACTGTCCGACGGATTTGAAACTTTTCAATAGTTAAAATGATTGATAATTGAGATTGAATATAAGTCGGTAATATAAATGTACACTTACATATAATAAGGTTAGACTTCGAGACAATTTAGTAGAACATGTGTTGTAGCTGACATTAGCTCCATCTCAGTCAAAAATCGTATTGGACTATGTTTTGGACCGCCTTTTCCAGGTTGATTGAATTTGGTTCGGATTGAGCCCCAGGAAATATCTCAAAAGCATCCTTCATCATTTCATTAAATCTAGAATTTTCAACATTAATATTCTCTGCTATTGGACTACCTTCTTCACCACCTGATGAGTTATGAAAATGAACATCATCTACACTAGCATAACTCTCCCCATGCACAGTCCACACATAATAATTTTCCATCAACCCCTTCTTATACAAATGAACAGTAACAATATCGAGCCCCAATAACTTAAGACACTTGCATTTTACATAGGGGCACCTAATCGTCCCTTTGATAAGGAAATCATCAAGTGTCTTTACCTTAGCAATAAAGCTAGCAACCCCTTCTATAAATTCATCCTGCAACCCCGTACGATTCGGATGATTCCTATTATACATCCATCTACGATGCCCAAATTCCATCTACATATAGAAGAAAATTAGAATTTGAAATATTTATGTTATTTGCCCTAATCAATAAATTTTATTCTTCAAAGGTTACTTATCTAAATAGTTTAATTATATATTTTAGTGTAATTTGATATTACAAACCAATGAATTTATTCAAGCGACCTAAAACTTAATACCATTTCAAACCAATGAATTTATTATATTTAATATACTTTAATCTTACAACAACAACCGAGTATAATCCCACTAGTGGGGTCTGGGGAGGGTAGTGTGTACGCAGACCTTACCCCTACCCTGGGGTAGAGAGGCTGTTTCCAATAGACCATCAGCATCCTTCCCTCCAAGAACTCCCATCTTACTCTTGGGGTGACTCGAACTCACAACCTCTTGGTTGGAAGTGGAGGGCGCTTACCATGAGAGCAACCTACCTTGTCAATTATGGTATACTTTAATATTACAATTATTGTATATATTTACTTCACTATTGTTAAATCTATACCAGCTATATCACATAAATAATATAAAATACAATTGGAGCTCTTTGCAAGATGAATTGAAATTAATGCTATAATTAGTCAAAACACTACTTAATACTAATTGAATAACATATATACATTACGATATAAAAATAAAGTCAAGATTGAATAGTTTTATTCCTAATTTTATATCATGTATAAATTACAATACAAATTGAAGATTACTCCTATTGAAGAATAATATAAAAGAATAAATTATTCTTCATTTCAACCATACTTTTTTATTCAAAAGAAGATTACTCCTAATTCTAACTTATTTTATTCAAAAGAAGATTAATTTGAATGTTACTCAAGGCTATAAATAATATTTTTTCAAGCTTAAAGAATAATTTATTCTTTATTTCAACCCTAATTTCAATTCTAATATTTCCATATTCAAACTAAAAATTCTAAAATTCTAATTTTAATGAAAGTACAAACAAAAAGAACAAATATATTAACAATCAAGGCCGGGGAAAGGATGAAGAAATAACTTAACTCGTTAGAGAAGATGCTAGTCGCGGGAGAAGATGCTAGTCGCGCGGAGAAGATGCTAGTCGCGCGGAGACAAATAGACAATACCTGAATAAGAAAAAGAAAATAAAATGGGGGTTAAAAATGAGGATTGTCGTGCGTGACAGGGATGAGGGAGAGAGAGAGAAAGAGAGGTACCGCCGGATTTGAAGTCGACGGCGACGGTGAATCCCAGACACTAAGGGGAGGATTTGGTGCGCGAAGGGATAAGGGGGAAAGAAGAGAAAGAAAAGAGAAAAAGAGAAAAGAGAAGAAAGGGGTCGTGCTGGGGATATAATTAACTTTTCCGACCAATTCGGTCGGAAATAAATTTAATTTTGAAAAGTGTATTTTTTTTGACCACTTTGGTCGGTAGTTACTGAAAAAATAATTATCTAAATATTTACAAGTTTTTCGACCAAATCGGTCGGTAACTTTAAAGAACAAAATTTGAAATTTCCGACGGAATTCGTCGAAATCCTAGAAAAAGAAAATCGACAAATGATCAAAATGATATTATGAAGGGATCTCCTG